>JAFFST010053945.1:300916-313165 GCA_022414735.1 Noturus placidus
CCTCACTGAACTTCCGGAGAGAGTTTGCTGCACTGAAAGTAAAGGGGCTGAATAGTTTTGCACGCCCAATTTTTCAGTTTTTTATTTGTTGAAAAAGTTTGAAATATCCAATAAATTTGGTTCCACTTCATGATTGTGTCCCACCTGTTGTTGATTCTTCACAAAAAAATTACAGTTTTATATCTTTGTTTGAGGCCTGAAATGAGGCAAAAGGTCGAACAGTTCAAGGGGGCCGAATACTTTCGCAAGGCACTGTAGGAGGGCATGGATGTTTTTTTGTTTTTTTTTTGTTTGTTTTTTGTGAGAAAGCACTTCCATCTAGTCACAATACCCCACAGCACAGACGGGTGAAGAATATGAGTGTTGTCCAGTACTTGGTAGATATTCCTGCATCTCCTTTAATGTTGCCGCAGGTGTCTAGGCAGCCTCCCTCATCAATTTTCATCTTGTATTTTTGTCAGTTTTAGAGGGACGTCCTGTTCTTGGTGATGTCGCTTTTTCTCTGTTTGCTGATGATGGCCTTCAGTGTTTCATGGTACATCTAATATTATGGAAATTCATTGTGTCCCACTCTCCTGATCATGGAGTGTCCAAGGCTTCAGTAGTTTGATGAAAACACGAAGGTGTCTAGAAAATTCTCCAGAAACACCGGATCTTTTTTGAGGTTAATCAGATTCAATTCATTGATGGCTTGTGTATGATAATTATTTTGGAGAATGTGATTGGTTCATTCTGAATTCAGTCACATGCCCCATTATAAATGCGTGTGCACACTTCTGCAACTTTTTGTTTAAAAAGTTTTCCCGTATTTGTTTTTCACTTGAAAAACTGTCATATTGACAGTTTTTATGAATTATATAAACCTGGAAGTTCTTTATTGATGGGTGTGCTTGTTTTCATTCTTCTCTTACGACACATCAGAAATCAGACATCGCTTCTTGTTGCGCTTGAAAATTACATCACTCGCTTTTTCTGGGCCTACATGCTTCAACCAATTGTACACTTGCATACAAGGTGGATTAACATGTGGTGTTTTGCTTACTAGTTGTAACCTCACCCCAGTATATATGCCGCAACGAGGTCTCTCCGAGTCGACATGACGAGTGAAAAAACCCTGGAGAAATGAGCCATTTGTTCCTCAGATATGTTTAAAAGAAAAGCATGGTTCCTCTTAACGGCTGTTTTGAGAAAACCGGTTTACCTCTTGGTTTCATACCATTGATTAACAAACGAGCCGCCTTCTTGGATTTGAAACTGCACCAAGTTATAAATGATTGATTTCAAGAAGACGGCTGCTTGTATTGAGATAGAAAGTGTCTTCCGTTTTATTGAGTAGGTGATCAGGAAGCTAATGAATAATAATGAACATGGGGTTTGCTTCATGAATGTTAATGGTTACTGGGTGGTTTCAGAGAAAATTGTAAGCTGATGAGGCAGAAAAAGCACTTTAATAAACAACACTTTTTTTTTTTTTTTTTGGTTGCAAAAGTCTAAGGCACTCAATTTTTTTTAATACAAGTGTTATAGATTTTTATTTGATGGCTTCTACATTATCGAGTCAGTACGAAAACATTTTAGATTTCCAAATCTTTCCAGCCCGAAATGAAATGTTACTGAAAAATGTTTGTATGTCAGTAAAGAAAGCCACATATTAAGCGGTAATAGACACTTTTCAGACAAAAACACAATGAAGGCTGCTGGATTTTGCTGCAAAAATAACAAGTGTGTGTGACAGTCTGGAGAAGAACCGTGGCTGGTTCTGAATGATGCTCAATAAAACTTACAGCTAATTTCCTTATAAAACTGCACTAATTCTACCTGAGACTGCTTCTTTCTTTATTTATTTATAAAAAATTGCCCGTCACACCAAATATTGCCTTTGTTTCATTTATTACTGTTTACTGCTCTTTATAGTATTTTCTTAAATGGATAAACATTTAATTTCATTATTTTTGAAGGTGTCTTTGCCCTACAGCACTTCTTTTCATGTGCCTTAGACTTTTGCACAGTACTGTAGTTGCTCTAATTAATTGAAAGCCAGAATAGACCGCACCCCATTCAGCTGAACTACATGGAAGATAAGCTGGCATGGGACTGAAGATTGTAATTCTCGATATGATTCTTTATTTAATCAGGTCTACATGACACGCTGCTCTTCTGCACCCTCCATGACCCTGCCACGACCCATCCCACTGGCCACGTCACAAACAAGGTCACTGAGCGCGCTATTAAAGTGGAACTCTGTCACTTCAATTTCAATTAGTTTGAGTTATAACGACGGGAAACTTTTGTTTCATTCAATTTCAATGCCAAGCCATTTGTTTGTTGTGTGGGGGTGTGTCGTTTTGCAGACAGTGTCCGTGTGGGGCAGCGGAGGAAGAATAGAGCTGTCAGCAGCCAAGTTTATGGCCATGCAGGCAGCCATCCGGCCAGACTGCTATGAGAGCATGGCAGATGGAGAGACATGGCAGGCGAACACATCGCGGAAGAGGGTGCGTAAAGCAGTGGAGCGCACTCTTTCGCACCTGGACAAGTGTCTCGAATTGCACCACAAAACACAGGTACAGTGCACGATGTCAGCGCAGTCCGGTAATCCACAGACGTTTTAAAGACTCATTTTTCTATCACACTTGTGCACAGCAGAAAATTGCCTCTCTCCGATAGTAACTGAGCAAATTAATACGAGTATGGTGATTTTTATATATATATATATGAGCAACATTATTGTTTCTTGCAGCACAATGTTATTAAGTTTAAATTGGTTTATTTAACACAACCAGAATTAATTGCTTAACTCTGGGCTCTTTATTGCTCCAGGCAGCATTATTGCACTGCATTTGTTGCATCATTTCCTGTTGATCAAGACAGCATTTCCTTTTATTAATTATATAATCTTGCACCAATTTTAACTGAAAAAAATTCACCTTTTTTCTTGAATGTTGCCGTCCCTGTCATAAAAATAAAAATTTTTAAAAGCCATTGCAAGCTGGATTTGACACATGGCCTTACTAAAGGGTTAGTAAATATCAAGCATACAAAACCTCTCAACGATTTGAAGGCAGGTTTGAGTTCCCTTATTCTTAGACAGTTTGCCGCCTAATTTTGAATTGCCGCTAGATAACATTTTTAGATGAGGTTATGGTGCTTTTAAAAATATGTACAATGAACCTTAAATGAGTTATTTATGCATTGTTGTTATTATTAATTATTATTATTATTATTATTATTTGTTATTCCCCCCCACCACTTCAGTAATGTATGTGTGATGTATCTTTATTGAGAAAGGTACGGAAATCCTGTTTACATCCTTATTTACATTTACTCATTTAGCAGACGCTTTTATCCAAAGCGACTTACAAATGAGTGCACACTCGCACACCAATGGTAGCAGAGCTGCATGCAAGGTGCTAGCTTGCCATTGGTGGCAACTTAGGGTTCAGTGTCTTGCCCAAGGACACTTCGGCATGGGATCACCCGGGCCAAATACAAGTAAACGATTACGCAATATACACATTGATCGTTTGATGAACTTCAATCGATTCATCGTTGACCACAATGGCTTTTTGTGCATTGCTTTTCATATAGGAACTGAAAGGGTCTGCGATATTCGGTGTAGTGGAGGGAGGTGACATCTTAGAGGAGAGGCTGAGGTCAGCACGTGAGACGGCCAAACGGCCTGTGGCTGGATTCGTCCTGGATGGCTTCCGGGTCACCTCCATGGAGCAGGAGCTCAGGGAGCAACTGATCACAGCAGTGACTGCAGAACTGCCTCAGGAAAAACCGAGGTATACCCTAGCCTAAAGCCTCGCTCTCGTGTCACGTGGTTTGTGTGTGTGCATTCCTCTCAGCGGGAAAGCGAGTGCTTGTTATGCTCTGTGCTTCTCATCTCCCAACACTGATTACATACCCTCAGACTCTCTGCAGCCACTTCACATCTCCTCACTCCACAGGCCGCAGTAGCCAACAGCTTCTGTAGCAGTGATACAGAAGGAGTATTAGAGTTTTAGGAACAAACTTTGTGTTCACATGGTTTTAATGATGGAATGCAGGAATCAGTCATAAGCCAACAGGCTGTGCAAGGAGTTGGAATGATGGATGCTTTTGACGCTTTTTGAAATATCTAGTACCAAAGCTGGGTGACGATTAGATTCTTTACTGATACCAAAACACAGATTATTGTATCTGCGTATTCATTATAAGAGCAGAAACGATTGCGGTGAGGAAAGCAAAGCAGCAAAAACATAATGCTGTTCTTAGAAATGAACTGAAATCAGTTAGATTGACATTTTAATGTCTCGTCTGCTGATGTTTAATATATTTAGACTACGTACTGTCACATACACTATTATTATTATTATTATTATTATTATTATTATTATTATTATTATTAAGGTATTTTGCTAAATGATTTATTACATTTAAATCTCTCCCATCAAAAATGAAATGCTTCATCGGAGGATCAAGGTGATCAGACACAAGAGCTTTGTGTTGAATTATTTTTATTTATTTATGTTTGCGGTCAAGCAGAAAAAGTGGCCGAGAGCCAAACCTATGTATTTGATGATACTGTTCTTGTTGACAGTCTGATGGCAGCCTTCACCTGAAGAGGAGATGCCTCTAATGCAACACTAAGACCTCAGCATCACGGCCACTGTGTGCTTCCAACCCTTACTGATGACTTTTTCACAACTCTAAACACAGATGTCACTCTTAATCACTGTTCCTGTTGAAACATGAGCAAGTCAAGCAGTTTTTGCTTTAAAACTCCTGCCTTTTGCTCCTCAGTAATGAGCTCTCTTTCAAAGTCGCTTGGATCTTTTTCTCTTGCCATCTTGATCCAGGCCTTATATTGGTCACAGAGCATGGTAAGAAGATCAACTGAAAAATATCAAAAGTCCAGTTGACTGAACTCTAGACGCTTCAGAAAGCTGCATGGTCTTGTTAGCCAGACTTTTTCATTAAGCTGCGTGATGCACACTGAAATACACGGAAACAGGAAAAGGCAAAATTGCAGCTTGTATTGATAACTTTGATTTCCCTCGGCTGAGTGTGGAGTTGTTTTATTATTTTATTTGACTTTGCTCAATCTTGTAGGAAATTCAGGACTCCGGGCCTTTTAACTACTGTAAACTTAGTTAAAAAGACTGTCTCAACGTTCACGGTCACTTTGTTCTGAAGTATTTGTTTTGGGCGTGTGTCAGGTTCTTGAAAGGCGTGGGGCGTCCAGATGAGGTCATAGCTTGTGTGGAAGCTGGAGTGGACCTGTTTGAGGGCTTCTTCCCTTTTCAGGTGACCGAGAGAGGCTGCGCCCTCTGCTTCAACTACACCATTACACCTGACCCAGAGACTGCAGGTACATCTCCCCCTACAGGTGGGCCACTATCTGCACTCCCCAGTCCACACACTCAATCCTAGACCATTCTCTTTTTTTATTTTTAACAGAGACGTAAAGTAAATTAGATGAGTAATGGCAAGAGAAATGGTGCAGATTTCTCCCTCACTCACTCACTCACTCACTCACACACTCTCTCTCTCTCTCTCTCTCTCTCTCTCGTTTTCTTTCCAATGGTGGCAAGTAATAGTGCTCTAATGTCTAGCTGCTATGGTGAGAAATAGGATTCATCAGGGTTATTTTTTTTCCCATTTCTGTTTGAAAGCCATTAGACAGCTAACTACACTGAGCAGTGATACTGAGGTGAAATCCAATAAAAATACTGGAGAAAAAGATGGGTATTTTTTTCTTTTTTGTGTCTCTTTTTTTTGGAAGATAAAATGCAATTTTCCCTGTTACTAGCATGTTCTTTTGATCATGCAACTGTCATGGATCTTTTATGGCAATGTTATTGATTGACTGGTAGATCCTGCCTTAAATTATTCAAATAACATTTGTGTAATCATTGCATTCATTACTTTTTTGCATCCACCCAAAATGCATGAGCTCATCACACTCATTAGTTTATTTGTACAGATCACCCTGTGATTGTATTTAGTATATGTCCTCATCCCCACTAAACCTAATTCCTGGTTCCGTCAATGGCTGGAGATAGGGAGATAAAGTCTTCCCAAAGCAGGCTTGCATTAATAACAACAGCCAGATTAACAGATAAATGAGAAACGGACAGCTGATTAACTTGCTATCCATGTATCTCTGCTACTTCAATGCTGAACAATCAGAGAGGTTAATGAGTTAAATCTGAATTTAATAGACGAATGTTCTGCCTTCTCACCCGCCAGGATATAAACTATTCACTTGATTAACTCTGCAGGCTTTTTCTGAGTCTATTGTCAGTTTGAGTTCATATATTAAAAATACTAACTCATCTATCCGTGTGTGGAATTCATATTCATAAATGTTCACAATTGTCAATACTAAAGCTAGCCAGCTAGCTAATATGACAGGAGTTTTTTTTTTTTTTTCCCAAAGTAATAAGTCATATATTTTTATTATTACTTCTAACATTTGCTACTTGGCTAATATGAGCAAACCTGACAGGATTTATGAGCCATATTAATAATTTTTTTTATAATGTTCACAGCTGATTCTAGACAGCTAGCTAACCTATGCTAACTTGACAGCATTTCTGAGAAGATTTTTAGTTGTAGTCATACATTTTTAATAATATTCACTTTTAACATTAGCTAGACATCATTGGTTGATGTATAGTAACCTGATAGTTTTTCTTTTTTTTTTGTGAGGATTTCTAAGAAAGTTTTGTAAATGTTTCTTCTGCTTAATGCAAATCTTCACTGCTAATGCTAGCCAGCTAGCTAGCATACGCTAACAAGGCAGGGTTTCTGAGAAGATTTGAGATCATTTCAACATTTTTGAAACCCTTGTTTCTATTATTAGATTTCTTTTATTGGCTAATATGAGCTAACCTGACAGGATTCCTGAGAGGATTTTAAAGTAATTACCGTATTTTCCGGTGTATAAGCCGCTACTTTTTTCCACACGCTTTGAACACTGCGACTTAAACAACGATGCGGCTAATTTATGGATTTTTACGGGCTAACGAGTTTCATGCAGCCAAAACATTTAGCCTTGTCACATCAGACCAGTGAAATTACCGAAGAGGTCACAGTGGACTAAATTCTTCAGATCAGTCATTTTGTGCTTCATGCACACACCCTCATTATGGAAATCACACGAACAAATGTGTATGATGCAGCTTTCAAGTTAATGGCGATAAATCATTTACCAAAACTGGCCGCATGCGAAGAGCAACTTTTGCTCAAGTCTGCCAGTGGATCCTAACAGCGTGGAGCAGTGTCAAAAAATCTATTATCACCAACGGGTTTCGAAAAGCTGCTGAAGAACACAAGCTCAAGGGCGAATTTGCCTCGAGATGTAAGTGACACTGAGAGCGACAACGAAAGAGAGATTGAGGAAGTGTGATGAAGTAATTCTGAGGCTGTTCAATTCCGACACTGAACAAGACGACTTTAGTGGTTTTAATGCGCAGGAGGAAGGTGAAGATAGATCAATGACTATTCCTGATGGGACTTTTCCTGCGTGGCCATTCAATGACTTTTCCTGGGGGGCATTTTTTTTTTTTTTTTTTTTTTTTTTTTTTTTTAATCAGCCGCGTTACCGGCACTGTTCGGAAAGCATTTAAAAGTTAAAAAGAATCTTTGTGTAACATCTTTCTGTGTAAATATCTCCCGTTACAACGCAGTCACCTGCAGCAGGTTCGGCCTATACTATATGTAAGAAAAAAAAATATATTTCTAAATTTAATATGGAAAGTACGGTACAGCAAACATTAGCTAGTTAGCTAATAAGAGCTCACATGACATGATGTCTGAGAAGATGAATAATTTGTAGTCATTTTTATAACACTCAAATGTCAGCTAGGTGGCTAATAAGAACCAAGCTGACATGATTTCTGAGAGGTTTTTAAAGCCATATATTTGTAAATGTTTGTAATATTTACTTTTTCATGCAAGCCAGCTAACCTAATCTTATTACATGACAGGATTTCTGAGAGGATATTGTATGTCATCATTTTTGTAACCTTTACTTCTACAATTAGCTAATTGGATACTATGAGCTAAATGGACAGGATTTCTGTGTAGATTTCTAAGTCCTATTGATAAATGTGACATGAGCTTTGTTGCTCGGAATTCCAACAACTACTGGGGATAATGAGGATGCCATGGTTTATTCTAATGTGGTCCGATTGCTAATTATTTATTAAACAGTCAAGTTTTGATGTTTACTATTTTGACTCGTGCTCTGTAACTAATGTTTTATGCATCTATGAGTTAAAGCCACGACCACTAATCTTGAGAAGGGCTGAACAGTTCACTTAATTTATATGCGAATGTGTGAGGATCTGCTTGTGTAGCTCAGTAAAGCAAAATCAAGTTGCAGCTGAGCTGTAGTGCCTGATGTCAGTCTGCCTCCTGAGCAGGACAGAAGTGCCAATTTATTCTGTAAGCCTTCTGACCACAAGTAGTCCATAACACAGATGTCTGTAAGGGGAAGAACATCTCACCCCTAGAATAGCATAATTAGGCTCCTTGATGTGTAAAGAGGTGCTGTTAGGCGGCATGAATCGATTACGAGTAATGAAAATCAGAGCGGTTGGCTGTTCAGCGCTGCCCTTGGGGCTTCTTTAGTTTTCCTCTGAGCACATTAGCATGCTCTACAGGAGGGTTAAAAGGATCCAGGTTGATCCTCGCTGGTGTACTACCATTTTAGGCTGCAGGACACGTTTCCAGCTGAACTTAGCACTAAACTTTCTTCCTCACTTCTCAATCCCTTGTGTTTTATGCCTCAGTTCTGTAATTCTCTTACCATTCGCTTGGTCTGTACGTTTTTACACTCATTTTTGGAGATAATAAAGCAGGGATGCCTGAGTTAGGCCTTTACCCTTCCCGAGTGGTTTTGTCTCTCTGGTGGCATTAAATATTAAAGCCTATGTCCAAATAGCAATTTTAGCTGCATGGTCATTTTTTATAGTTGAGTGCGTGTCTGTGCATCTGTCTTTTTGTTTGTGAGCGTGTGTGTGTGTGTGTGTTCATGCTAGGATTCTCAAAGATTCTAAGACACTAGTTTACAAAAAATAGGCTTCTGATGTATTCACAATAATATTGTGTTGTGGAGGTTTTATACTGAATAATATTGAAGTTATTTTAAATCACTGTATGTCTGTGTGCGAGACAGTTTTGGAATCGAATGGAGAGGAGCCTGCTGTGGAAGTGCTGAAGGAAAATGGCGAAGATAGCCCTGAAAATATGACCCAATTTGAGATGAACCTGAGGGACACGAGGTATATGAGGAATAATTGTAGTTTTAGTGTTCTCTCCTACTATCTTATGTCGTCCATAAAGACCTCATTCTAGTAACAGTGACTCTAATCTGATCATCTTGATAAAAATGGTAGATTGGTGGAAGAATTATTTCCTCTCATTCAGACCAAGCTTTCTGGTCACTGTGCTGTTTCTACAGCACGTCTTTTCAATTGTTGAGTGAGATCAGATTAACAGGTAAATAAACAGGCTTTTACAGCATCAGTGTTCCTGGAGCACTCAGGCCTGCAATAGCATGTGAAGCACGTACACTAAAGGGACAAGTTATTAATGGAACGGTTGCATATAATATCAAATTTGCTTAATTTCCCTTTACCTTAAGGATAATTGATCAGCCAAGACATGTTTGAGTTTGGTTTTATTAGCTAAGTAATGGAAGTCTGTCTTATAGCCAAATACAATTTCTTGGAAAAAAAAACACACACCTAGTTTGTTTTATTTACAACAAAATTGTGTAAAACACCAGGAAGCGTCTCTACACACATGTATCTACAGTACATTATTATTTGCATAATATCCAGGCTTCTGTTTTCGAGATGCAAGGTCACCTTTGCCATCACTTTGCCATCATGCTACCTTTTTATTAAATATTCAACTCTCCAAGGGCTCATATAAAGATTTGAACTAACAAAATACTGAGACCATTTACAACATGAGGGTGTGATTCATTAGGATCCATATGAACGTAGCTATTGAACCTTGAGAAATTCAATGCTGTGTTTTCCAGGTACCGGGATGATTTCCGCCCACTGGTGGACGGGTGTAGCTGTTACTGCTGTAAGAACCATAAAAGAGCTTACATCCATCATTTGCTGGTGACCAATGAGCTGCTGGCGGGGGTGTTACTGATGTTACACAACACAGCTCACTACCTGGGATTCTTCCATGCCCTGAGGGAAGCCGTGGCCAACGACCAGCTCCAGGACTTGAAGAGCAAAGTGTTACAGTGACCAGTGTGGACTAGAGAACATGTAATAAATGCGATCACAGAATGTTGAGCAAGAAGTATAGTGTTAAAATGCACATCAATTTGGATACTTTTTTGTTTTTGTTTTTTCTTCAGAAATCTGAAAAAAAACAGCAATCCAGTTGAAAGTAAGAAGTCCACCATTTTAAACATCATTTCTGATATTGTAGTAATATTTTCACACAAGCTGGATATGAAGAAATTTATTCGTCAAGCATTCTCAATAGCATTTACACAAAAATGTTGTAGGGAAAATTGTGAAATTCCAGTTATGAGAGCTCCTGAATTTGTGTACATTTATGTATGAGGAAACTCACTAATGTTAACCTTAATCGGTTTTAAATTGTATGAGTTACTGCAGCTTTTTATTTTTATATATGCTGTTAATTTTAAATACTTAGTTATTTCAATTACACAAATTTTATGAAGATTTGTCTTTGTTGTTTTCTATTCATGACAAAACAGTTCCATAAATAATGACAAAAGCCTAGCCGTTCAATTAGGACAAAAGTAATGGCAGCCTATAACCAGAGGGTAGATTAGTGTGTGATTGTGGTAGCTGACTTACTGCAGTGGCTAAGCTACGTTATTAGAAGATAATTAGGTAGGCAATTCTCATCATTTTTTTGTGGACATGGCTAAATGTGAATCAGCTGTGCTGTGAACATGTCATTTATGGCTGAATTTTTTGTTAATAAATGTGTTTAACTATTTATTAATAAAATTTGTATATTCATGAATCCTGGTACTCTAAATAAGGATTTATAGATGTTTCTAAACAATTGTATTAATTTACCGGGCATAAACATTGAACAGTTTTTTATTCTATAAAGAAGGCAGCTATCTTTTTCTGCTTGTCGGTTGTTTTTGGCTTTTATTTTTAACTATTAAATAAGCAGTGGGAGATTTCTGTTTGAAAACGAACTCCCTTTAGGAGGTCAAACATGAATGCTTTTGCGCATCCAGTGCTTACATTTAGTTATCTCATGACACCTGTCTTGTGAATGGATGTGGAAGTGTTCTGAAAATGACAGCAGGCGACATTTCTATTTAAAAGTGACTATCACAGCCTGATCTTTTCAGCTAATTAACTTGGCAGCGAGAGTCCAGGCTAGATCATTAAAAGTTTTGCTATGCTGTGCTGGACGCATTTTTCAAGCTTAATATGAAGAGATGCAAATAATCATTGATTTGTCGATACAGAAATAAGTCAGTATACCTCCATTAATATGTCAAAAGAGCATTCTTTCCTTGTGTGAAACTTTTGCGCAATAATTCGTCTCGTGACGCAGACCTGCGACAGTGGTATGTACGTTTTTTTTTGGATTCATATTTTTTATTGATTCTCATACACTTTTCGGAATACATCAAAGTATATTAATACAGAATCAATGTTTTTTACCCCAATAACAGCCCCTCCCACCCCACCCAGGAATGTTTACATATGATTCATTTATTTATGATTCATGTGCATGTAATTCAACATATGTCGTATTATTTTCATAAATCCATCCAAAAAAGAGAAGGGGGGAGGGGGGGGGTAAGATGGATAGTATTGACCGTCCACCTCTCCTTAATCTACCTCCAGGGGGCGTACATCCTTGAAGTAGGTAATAAACTGTTGCCATTTTCCCCAAAATGAATCTCCGCTACCTCTGATGTTGTACTTGATTTTTTCCAGCTTCAAAAAGAACATTAGATCTTTAAGCCAGACTGATATAGAGGGGGATTGTGGAGAGGTCCAAGACAACAATATTCTGCACTGAGCAAGCAACGATGCAAAGGCCACAACACTAGCTTGTCTAAGGTTCAGGGCTGACACTGAGATGAAACACCAAAGATGGCAATTAGAGGACAGACCTCCAAATTGACTCTAAGAATGTCGGACATAGTCTTTAAAAAGGAGTTCCAAAAGTTCTGTAGTTTGGGACAGAGTGCAAACATATGGCTCAGGTTACACGGTGAGA
>JAFFST010053945.1:321777-338034 GCA_022414735.1 Noturus placidus
ATAACCCCCCCACCCCCCTAAAAAAAAAACTTTGAATGAATTATTTCTAAAAGCGTTTCTACAAAACTGGATAAGCATTTATCTATTTATCTGCTGTTGAATGTAAGATTTTGGGAAAAAAATCTGTTTTTGCAGCCAATGGTAGAAGCTAGCTTGTTGAAGTCATCGAATCTGAAATAAATTCTAAAATATTATTGGTGTGTAGTCGGAATTTATAACTATGCCGATTCATTTAGACCCAAAGTATTTTCAGCTGGAGCTAGATAAAGGTTAACTTTCCCAAGTCTGAATTAAATTAGGCCAAAGATCGCTCAACATGCAGTTGCTTCTGACCACTGCATCTGAGCTGGACTTTGAATACTTGGTGGACAAGTTTGTGAAGAGAAAAGCAATAAAAGTGTAAGATCATGATGTACTGTTATTTTTTGTTCATGCTTAGGTTCTAATATGTCCCTGGATGTGTATGTTTGAATAATGCTTCCAGTTTGACCCCGACTGTGAATTACTATTACAGGACTTCCGGAGCGACTCATAGCAACTCAGGAACTGCTTTTAGAATATTTCCCATTGTTTCATTTTTAGCAGAACATTTCCTCTGATTCCAGCAGGGATTTTGGATGTGAAGGTGCTGAAAGATGTGATGAATCTAAGAGCTCACTAAGAGCCCTGTCTACTCTCAAAGATATTCACATATAGAGAATATCACCAGTTTCACTAGACCCGGGCAATAAAGGTTTTGCTTAGCACTCTCTTTCTGCAGCAGTCACCCTGGCAGTGTCATTACCATTGCACTAAGGAGATAAATATACCGTTGCTGACGTCGGTCAGAAAGTGTGACAGGATGAAAAGTGAGACTCAATGAGGTTAGAAATAACGACCATTCATCTTCCTCAGTGTCTCACTGCTGCTGAATCAGAGCACTGATATGGTGATAAATAGTGGCTGTAGTGTTGGCATGCTGAAGATAATGATTTTCTCCTTATCTCCTAATGTTTTCAACGGTTTGAAATGCTAAAACAGGCTTTGTAGTTCAGTGAAACAGTGAAACCATCCATAATATAAATGATGAAAAATGAGAAATAATTACTATAAATCGTTATGATACATTTGTGTCTATTTATACTGTAATCACTCTGGTACCAAAAAATGAATATATTGTGAAACAAATGAGCACACCGTATAATGCATAAACTTGATTTGAAATTCATGTCCATCCCCTTTCTCATACATGCTAGTGGTTTCTATTTTCTGTCTATCAATTGCAGGAGGAGAGCACACTAATCAGTGTCCTATATAGGGGGAATGGTGGGAAACGTCACCCTAATAGAATGAGGATTGTTTTTCAAAGGATAAAGCATCTGTAGGTAGTGTCCTTCTGGTACACCATGAAGTGTCATACATTCAATTGTCCCTCATCAAACAGTGTTTATTCCCTTGATGTCCTACTTGTAGCAGCTAGAAAGATAAAACATCCATCCATCCATCCATCCATCTTCCATGCCGCTTATTCTTCTTCAGGGTCACGGGGATACACTCATTGGCCATTTTTAATTGGTGTAGCTTCCATACAGGTGCACTTTGTTTTCACTGGGTGGTGCTACCACCAATGGAATGACCTTGTTTTTAAAGTTTTCACATCTCACATCTGGATCTCATTGCAGAGAAGATGTTATGGACATATTCGGACATTGCTTTAGATTTGTATATATTTGCTAAACTACCTGCAGGATTTGAGTACTTTATTAAATGCCTTATCCTTGTCAGAGTGGTGGTGGATCCAGAACTTATCTTAGAAATACTGGGTACAAGACAGGATTACAGAATACACCACAAATAGACATCATGACCACTAGCTGTGCCACTGTGCCATTCCTTACTGCAGTTCATTAAGGTAATTCATTATGGTAGTATCCTTAAGCCCACCGCCCCAACCTCATTTAGGACTTGACCAGAATAGTAGCTTAGCGACTTTGGACTTGGCTTGATGATAAGGAGGCTAAGACTCAACTTGTACTTTAGACCTGTTGCCCTGAGACTAGGCTTGGACTTGAGACCCGTTGCCCTGAGACTCACCTTGGACTTGAGAATTGTTGCCCTGAGACTCGACTTGGACTTGAGACTTGTTGCCCTGAGACTAGACTAGGACTTGAGACCCGTTGCCCTGAGACTCACCTTGGACTTGAGAATTGTTGCACTGAGACTCGACTTGGACTTGACATCTGTTGCCCTGACACTCAAATTGGACTTGAGACCTGTTGCTTTGAGACTCGACTAGGACTTGAGACCCGTTGTCCCGAGACTCACTTTGGACTTGAGAATTGTTGCACTGAGACTCGACTTGGACTTGACATCTGTTGCCCTGAGACTCAACTTGCACTTGAGACCTGTTGCCCAGAGACTCACTTTGGACTTGAGACCTGTTGCACTAAGACTCAACTTTTACTTGAGACTTGTTGCCCTGAGACTCAACTTGGAGTTGATACCTGTTGCCCTGGACTTGACTCAGGCTTGAGACCTTTTGCCATGAAAGTTGCGAATTTATTTCTATAAAGTAAATAAAAGTTGCTTCTGTGGTATCATAAATGGATTGGGTCCAAGCAGGGGTGTCATAAACATCACATGACTTAAATATAGTTTCTTCTTTGACTGTCACAAGTGAATGAGGTAAAGGAAGGAAGATTGAAAGGAAGGGAGATAAAAAATGAATAGTTGCGTAATTTATGGTGTCATCTACTATTCTGTCTTTACATTTTTATAAATCACAACAGTACAAAGAGTGTACTGAAAAAGAGGTTTTGTTGTCACAGAGTCATGATCTTGCAATAATGTATAAACTAACGAATGGCACTTTATGCTACCATTGTGATTACCCACCCTACCAGTGTTTATATATATATATATATATATATATATATATATATATATATATATATATATTTTTTTTTTTTTATTTAAGTGTATTGTATGTTGCATTTTACCATAGGAACATTTTAATCTCGCTTTCTGAATCCTTTTAGCAACCACTTCTTTTCATTTCACACTGAACCTTGGGTCTAAAGAAGCACCAAAATACGTTATTTTAAATGCATTATTTTGGATTTTCTGTATGTTAGTCACGCGTAGCTTCGACCTGCTGCCCTCCATTCCTTATCACACCAAAACTAGAGGGTTTACGCACAGCAGGGAAATAAGAATTGTGCTAAAGTGACTTTGGCAGTGAATATGTGTCTCTTGGGTTATAAGAGGCAGCAGACATTCAAACCGAGGGAGAAATTTCCATATATATCTGCTGCTACACCACATCCACATGCTGCTGCAGCCAATACGGCCTGATTTTTCAAGCTTTAGTGTCTCGCAGCTCAACGTTTAGCACTTCAATACAAACACGCACACCTTCAGGGTTTACTCTGAATAATGAAGCCACACACTCATTACAGCAGAATCATGCAGTTTGAATAACATACCAATCAACCATGTATGAAAGCAGTTCAAGCGCAGTCATGTTTTGTCCGTTAGTGTGTGTAAACAATAAAAACACGTCAATAAGCTGCCAATAATCCAATATTAAGATCACTAATTGTCTCAAGGGGCCTGCTGCTCAGGACTGCATCAAGCATTCATTGTAATCATGCAAGTACAAAGCTCAATCGATGACTACAGGGATCCTCTCTCACACCTCCCTCTCTCTTTCTCTATTTTATGAAGTACAATCATATTGTAATGAAGTACACTCATGTTGCAATGTTTTTTTTTTTTTTTTTAAACTACTTTCGTCTTTTTGTCCTTTCCTGTTTATCGTAGCTTTCACTATTCCATGTAGAATCATATTTCTTCTTATTAAAGCACGTTCTGGTGTTTAATAATTGACACTGAATCCCTACGGCCCAATTAGTGCACAGGCTTGGAAATGCATACTTTCCCAAGGATCTCTTTATTTATCCAGTCATTTCCAGACTGTTTTGGAGTAACATAAACGCAAGGAGGAGGTTAATAAAGAGGTCAACATTTTCCCATTTTCCCTACAGATGAATACATAAGTGAGTTTATCCCATTGATCCTGGGAATACTGGGATACTGGGCGTGAGGTTTATTATTCTGGATGGGATGCTAGTCCATGGCAAGGCATCATGCACACACTCTTTTACATTAAGGGGAGATTTAGTCACAAATACACCTACCAGCATGTCTTTAAGAAGTTGGTGGAAACCCGGGGGAAACCCACACAGAGAAAATGCACTAAATATACACATAGACAGTAACCAAAACTCAGGAATCAAACCCAGGACCACCAAAACCCAGCAATGCTGCTCACTCCACCATGATAAGGACAATAGAGAAAGAGGCTTATTGGTTTAGGTTGAATAGAAATTAATAAATATAAAGGTTTTCCTTTGACCAATAAGGACAGTGTTTATTTATTTATTTATTTATTTATTTATTTTTATAAAGAAAATATATCTTATACAAAAGCTTGTTTTTGAAAATATAAGCGTTATCCATAATCAACTGTACGTCCACTTTCTGTCGTCCAATTCCTGTAATCTAAGAGTGACATCCATTAAAAAAAAAACATGAACAGTGTAATTACAATAAATTAAATTAAAGTTCCTTTAGTAAAGAAAATGCTAACACTTCCACTGAGCAGCTGGTTACTGAAAATAAACAGCTAAAAGCAATTAAAACATACTGCATGCTGCTGTTTATACATTTGTGCTGTGTAAAGATGCATCTGCTTTGAAAGCTACCAGGGAATGGAAGCGCATACACCCATGCACACATACACAATCCCATATAGAGAAATGCTTACAGGACATTATAAGCCTCTCTGACAGGACCTCATTGCGTACAAAGGCTTAACAGAGACAAGCAGCTTGACTAGGTTAATGTGCAGTGAAGGACTGATTATGCTGGACAGAGGAAGAATGACACGTGTCTGAAGAAGAATCAAAGCATATTCATTAGCTGTCTTTTGCTATGACTTAGTAATTAAACAGACAGAGAGACAGCTGCCATCACATTGTCATTTCATTCATGAGAAGTGTGAGTATACTGTGTACACCGAGGTTTCCTGAATATGTTCACACAAAGCAGGCGCTTTTAGGGTTAAATACACTCGAGTGTGGTGTACATCTCCTCTCTCTCTTTCTTTATCCTCATTCATCTTCAGAGCAGTCCTCCAGCTGGTCTGCTCAATAACCCCTGCTCAAACCCACTCTGATTTCATTCTCTTTATTACACTTCCTCCCTTCCTCCTTTCATCTTTACTTCACTTCCTGTTTCATCCTTTTCTCTAATGTCCTTCCTCGTGCCTTGGCTCAACATTGTTCTACTTCAGTGTTGATTCAGTTTGGATTTATCACAACAGAGCACGTGGAGTTTTTTTTTTTTTTTTTTGCTTTAATTTACAATAATTTAAACATGTTACAAATGTAATGGGCCCCCAGCATGGTTTTCATAAGTCTTAGGTGCCATTCAGGCCTCAAAGCAACCCATTTACAGAAGCTAGTACCAGATATGTACTTAACAATACTTCATCAATAGTTCCATCCAAAAGGGCAGAGACAGTTTCTTCTTAGAAACACATGCAAATACAGATGACGCACCAGACCAGAAACTTAGGGTTCTTTGAACGTGTAAGGAACAGAACATCATCTGGTTGTGTCCATGATTCGTATAGGCTCACAGGCTGATTGAGCCCTTGAGATCTCCTGATATGCGAAACCAACTTTAGGTCATATTATGCACATTAGGTCCTCAAGTGGTATGTAATCCACAAGCTTTTAGTCCAACAGATGCTGACTGCATCCTTGAGTGTCGTTAACATGAGCCAAGCAATTTTCTCTCCATAGATCTCAGTTCAAACATCCAAGAAATAAAGAAGGTTGGCACGTTATTCCCTTATTTCATTACTGAATCCAGTGGCCTCTTAAATATTCAGTTCACTGGTGTTCTTTGTTGGAAACATGAAGTGATTTTGGGACTCAGTTTACAGCAGAAAAGTTTGAAGAATTGCAAAGTTAAGATCAGCAGGTCAGGATTTTGATGAAGGCTCGCCGAAACTCAATGTTAAAAGTGGTGTAAATGACCGGATTGAGTGCGCTGTTGACATAGCCGAGCCAGGTAAAGGCGCTGTACAGCTCAGGTGGCACGTGACACTTCCTGCAGTGAGTGTTCAAGATGTGAGTCACAAAGAAAGGCAACCAGCAGATGAGAAAGACCCCTGGAGGATATCCATGCACACACACACACAAACACACACACACACACACACACACACACACACACACACACACACACACACATACTTAATTAAAACATCAAACAAACATGGAATGCTCATTAACCTGTATACCTGAACACTAAGTGTGCTTATAGATTAGTGCTGTTAAAGGGTAGATCTCCAGTAGCTATACTTTCTATTTTCTTTCTATCCACTAGTCAACATGAAGCTTTTTCTTTTTTTGAAAAAAAAAAGAGAAAAGAACCAATAATAAAAATGACCAGTTGGACTTTGTGCTGAGGCAGCTGTCAGTAATGTGATTTAATTTGCCCACTAATTAAACAGACACTTCAGATTACCATCAATGTCATTCATCAAGTTTAGGGTATGCTGGCTTTCACAAGGCACCGCAACACATCATGAGACAGAGCATTAATTGTGTGAAATTGTTTTCTGGGAACTTAGCAAGCCATCGAGCTCATTTTACAGAGCCTGACTTCGTCTAGATGGCTGAATGACACTCGTCAGGGTTCCCCAGGTGCACCGGCTCCTGGCTGACAACTAACATATCCCGGTCACAGTGTGATCTCTGAGATTTGATCTGTCTCTTTTAAATTCACAGGCATATTACATTTACATTTATTCATTTAGCAGACGCTTTTATCTAAAGCGACTTACAAATGAGAGTACACTCACACACCAATGGTAGCAGAGCTGCCATGCAAGGTGCTACCTTGCCATCGGGGGCAACTTAGGGTTCAATGTCTTGCCCAAGGACACTTCGGCATGGGATCACCCGGGCCGGGATTCGAACCACCAACGATTAGTGGATTAGTGGACAACTCGCTCTACCGACTGAGCCACAGCCACCCATATCCCACATATAAAGCTAATAATGTGATGGGTTATTAAATCAATGACTCTATAATCTCTCACTGGTTTTTCTTCAAAAGATTAGGTCAGGTAGTAAACCAGAATGGCATTCCAATCAGTGAGATACATGAGGGCTTTGGTTTTTGTTTACTACAGTGGGCCTGAGGCCAGATTCCTCGGAGCAGGTGCGCATTATCTTCCTTCGACAGATGATGAGTTGGATCTCGTGACAGGTGCGCAGCAGGAAATTGAGATAGCAGGTAAATGGCTCTGAATTAGCTAACTAAGAATTAATCTCCATCAACTGGCTTTTTTTCCATCGGCACCTCTTCACTGATTCATGCACATACTGTAAGCACTCTGAAAGTTCTGTACCAATGTAGTCACAAAGTCCAGCCATTTTGTCAGGTTCCCTAGACATACTGTGGGGAAAATAATTATTGAACATGTAAAAAAAAATTTTTGAGGTTATTTACATGAAATTTTCACCAGACTTTGGTTTCAAGAAATCCACACATATAAAGAAATCCAAACATTAAAGTCCGTAAATGAAGTTTTGTGTAATAAAGGGGAATGATACAGGAAAAAAAAAGTATTCAACATGCTAACTGAAATTTATAATGATGATTTAATATGATTTAATACTTCGTGAAGTAAGCCTTTGTTTATAATGACAGCTTCAAGACACTTCCTGTATGAAGAAATTAATTTGTGCCACAGTATTCAGGTGTGATTTTGGCTCGTTCTTCTAAACATATTGTTTTCAAATCTTGTTCAATTGGTTTAAAGTCAGGTGATTGACTGGGCCATTCTAACACCTTGATTTTTTTCTTCTTCACTGAAACCAATTGAGAGTTTCCTATGCTGTATGCTTTGGATCGTTGTCATGCTGGAAGGTCCACCCATGACTCATCTTCATCATCCTGGTGGATGGCAGCAGATTCTTCTTAAGAATCGCCCGGTAAAAAGCTCCATTCATCGTTCCTTCAATTACATGAAATCTGCCAGTACCAGGTGATGAAAAGCAGCCGCACACCATGATGCTTCCATCCCCAAACGTCACTGTAGGTATTGTGTTTTAAGGGTGATGTACAGTCCCATTTCTTCTCCAAACATGATGTGTGGTATGACAGTCAAAAAGTAAAAAAATTTTCTCTCGTTTGACCAGACTACAGTCTCTCAGTATTTCATAGCCTTGTCCACATGAGTTTACAAGCAAACTTTAAATGAGCTTTGACATGAATTTTCTTTATTAATGAAGTCTGAAAGTGAGCAGTAGATGCATCGACTATTGTTTTCTCTGTGATGATGGCACGTGCTGCCTACAGGTGTTTCTGGAGCTGGTTCCTTGCCATATCTTGCCTTGGAGACCTGCTTTTTTCTTTTTAGCATGTTCAATACTTTTTTTCCTGTGTCATTCCACTTTATTATACACAACTTTATTTATAGACTTTAATGTTGTGAATTATTTGTAGTTCTGGATTTCATGAGTTAATACTGATGTGTGGTGAAAATTTTATGTGAATAGCCTCATTGGAAATATATTTACTGAAAAAAATGTTGACACTTCAATACTTATTTCTCTCATTGTATAGGTTACTCAGTAGGTATACAATTACTGTTGTTACTGTATGTGTAATTTTGTCTGATACCCTTTATCCTGGCAATCAAGAAAAAGGGACAACCATAGGAACACCACTGAACAGATATTTTTTGAGTGGTGGGTCATCAGTACAGAATTGACACTGACATGGTAAGGTGTGGAGGACTGGTATGAGTGTATCAGTTACAGTAGCATTGTTTGTTTCAAACACTTTATTACACATACAGTATCGGTACTGTATGTGTAAGAAAGTGTTTGAAACCCAACATGTAGGTGTGAGGTCTTTTTTCATGTACAGTATATATTAATTTTCCTTTAGTCTTTATCGGGGTCAGGGATGTTCCTACAATTCATGCAGCAGCACTCACCCAGTACAATAGCCAACATCTGTGTGGCTTTCTTCTCTCTGGACTGTCGGTTCCTGTAGTGGGTCTGGTTATCGCACCGCGAAACTCGAGCAGGCCGAACTGTGGTGCGAGCACGTCCATTAGACATCTCCTTCACCTCGCTACTCCTCACAGTCGCCTGGTCTTCTTCTTGCCCAGCCTCTTCCTCACGGTTGGGCTCGGGTTCAGTACGCGCAAAGGAAGCCTGGCTAATGCTGCAGTAGTTCGGCGTTTCAACTTGGGGAAGGAGGGAGTTATCAACAGGGACGGTTTTAGGTCGTTTACGCCACAGGCAGCCTGGGAGCAGCCGGGGACGAACCACCTTCTCTGTGCTCTCCTGGAAAGATCACAATTCCAATAACTATATGTGTGAGAGTGTTCGTCTGAGTCATCAGCTAGTTACTCCAAATGGAACAGTATTCCAACAACCTCAAGATATTAAAGGTGCAGTGTGGAATATATATATATATAGGTGTTATAGACTTTTAATAAGTATAGTATTTCAAAGACAAATTAGAACAAAACATGATCCACACTACTGGAATGCAATATATATGGCTAGTATCTTCTTTTCAGAGTTTTTTTTCCTGGGTCTAAGATTAGCTTCATCCTTAGCACTGGATGTAAAAACACTGTAAATCACCTGCTGGTGAAATTGTTTTCTTCACTTATTGGTTTAAGTGAATGATATCCAATGTGGTAAGAAAGTGCTATATTAATCTTTACATCATATCAAGGTATGACCTCTCTGTACCTCTGGCTTCATCTCACTCACTCTGAGACCTGAGAGTGTTCTTTGCCATATTAACTATCGTGTTCACTGCTGAGGTTATCTGTTGGGATGAAAATTGGTGTGAAAAATTGGTATGACAGCGCAGCATTGAGACCCCGAGAAAGGAACGGAGCACCCAGCATGACGTGCTCTAAGAACTGCGCTTCAGAATTGCAAATTTCCAGCTCGCAGCTTGCAGGCCCGGGGTAATAATACAGCATGACAAAACACACTCCCTAGGATAAATAAAGAGCATACTCAAAGAGCATTTCTCTTTATTTCTTATTCTCACTGGGCTATATAAAGTGCCTGAACAAAGAGCATGCACGTTTAACACACACTACATATACACACATTTACCACATTGATCCGGATGGGAGACAGGTCACGTCTGTCCTTATGATCGTCCTCTTGCAAACAGGTCTCCTTAGGGAGAGAGTCAGAAAGAAAAGCAGATGCAAATAAGTTTGAGAGGAGGATAAAGAAAAGACAGAAAGGGAGAGAGGGTTTAAGAGCAGTCTGGGAAAGAGAGCAGGAAGAGTAGGAAGAGGAAAGAGAACCATCTCTCACATATTATACATGACTAGATGACTTGCACATCTATATTTTACAAAGCCCTGCTGGTGACATCCCTGCTTAATAAAAATAATGCATGTCCATGACTTCTTTAACATGTAGTAATGAGATCCTCATGCGCAGCCACAGTTTAGTAAGGTGTTGGAATGAGATAATAAAATGCAGGCACATTTATTAAGGTGTGATCATTGTGTTGTGTTGTGGCCCCATACAGAAGTGTGTATATACAAAGTTTTACGGTAACCACCAGACGCTCATCTTTTGTTTTTTATTTTAGTTGAGCTGAAGACACTAGAAATGTTACATGCACACTGTATTATTAATTACGGTTCATGTCTAGAAACAAACATTTGTTTTGCATACATTTATTTAATTAAAACAATAACTTTTTTCAGTGTAAACCGTGTATAATACAAACAAAAAGCAAATAATAAAGTTTAAAACATTTTTTGATTAAGTATGGATCTGGATGGCTTCTGGCTACTAAACCTAAGGTTACAACCTTTGAATTACAGAGGATTTCCACTGCCTTATAATTGGTGTGCACATGAAAATGTGTGTGAGGCTCTGTAATACACCTTAATAAATAAATAAACAAATAAATAAATAAATACATAAATAAAGGGTGCACGGTGGCTTAGTGGTTAGCCCATTCTCCTCACACCTGCAGGGTCTGGGGTTCGAGTCTTGCCAGGGCCATGTGTGTGTGGAGTTTGCATGTTCTCCTCGTGCGTCGGGGGTTTCCTCCCCCAGTCCAAAGACATGCATGGTAGGCTGATTGGCGTGCCTAAAGAGTCCATAGTGTATGAATGGGTGTGTATGTGATTGTGCCCTGCGATGGACTGGCACCCTGTCCAGGGTGTACCCAGCCTTATGCCTGATGCCTCCTGGGATAGGCTCCAGGTGCCCCGTGACCCTGATAAAGCAGTAGAGGATGGATGGATAGATAAATAAATAAATTAAACAACATATTTAGAATTTTAAATGTATTAAGTTTTGAAATTTTTTTAATTTATTTATTTTTACAGTTGTGAATAAACTTCAAACAACAGAATCTCATTCAGATTTAAGCAAAAGTATATTCCCCCTCTTTTATTTACAAACACAGGTGTGGGATAAAGTCAGAATTTTTTGGCTTCTTGGTAAATGATATATAATTCATATAAACTTAGAATACATGCATAGTATTCTACTGCTATAAACTATTATTCTAAAAATGGGTTACAGAATAAAAGAAACGTAAGCTAGAAGCAAATTGTCTCACAGTTGCTCATGGGGAAGCAAGTCTGAATGAGCAGGAAAGAAGTCATTTCAGTTTCAGAGGGGATTAAAGCAGGTAGATGATGTAAGCATATTGCTAATTCTGACTGTCATACAGGATTAGCTGAAATAAACTACATCCAATATACTGCCACTCGTGGATTAAAAGTGGAAAGACTAACATGATGCTATAGCTAATTTAGAAAGATGCTAAGATGAAGCTCATAATGAAAATAACTTTCATTTATTCGTTTAGCAGACGCTTTTATCCAAAGCGACTTACAAATGAGAGCACACTCACACACCAATGGTAGCAGATCTGCCATGCCATGCATCCGCCCTTATAAACTTGACAGAGGTTTATAAAAATAAAAATCAACCAGTGTTGTGCTTGGGTCAAATATCCGTGTAAACATTTTCATTGCAAGTATCAGCGAAATGGCCTTGTTGGAACAGTTTCAAGGTCTCGGCTCAATTTCAAAGGAACGACAAGGAAACCACGCCCAATGATAAGGGATATGGCTTAGATTGCTCTACTTCAGTGATAGATGATGCTTTCTGACATGCTCTGCTGAGCAAAATAGATCTGAAATAGAGAAATATAATATCAACTTGGCATGTGATCCGAAAATTGATCTGTAACATGCTATGTTGGAACACTAACACCTTACACATGAGAGATCAATCTATTATTATCTTATGGTCTCTTGTATGTTTTCACAATATGTTAACATGTTGACTTGGCAAGGAACTCATTTCCGGTTGGAGGGGGCATGATCTGTGCCATCAGTACAATTATATTGATAAACATGACATGACATGCATTTTGGGTCGATGCTAGACAGTAGTAAGTGCAGTGATTATGACTTCTGCCATGAACCAATCTTGTTTTTTTTTTTTTTTTCATAACAATTTTTATTGATTTCAATCTTGTTATTTTAATAACATTGCCAAAAAATACCTTTATAACAGTTCCAACTGAGAATAATTAAAACAGCATGCAAGATTGCTATTTTCTCCAATTTCCTCCCCAATTTTTCAGCTGCCACAAACCAGCCAGCTCTCCTCAATCACCCAACAGCTGCCAGGGAGGGTGAAGGCTAAAGGTTCATTCACACATACAGCGATTTTATCGCTGTAAGTTGCAGGTTGTACTATGAATTCACCAGTAGGTGTTCCTACTACTGGTTGCCAAAGTAACAATTATCACTGGGTCACGCAACTACTGTTCCACTTTTGACAACACACCAGTTTTCTTGCTGCTAAAATTAGCCATTCAAGAGGGAGAGCATTTGTATATAAATTTCACCGGTGTATATATGAATCATATCCTATGAAATGAAGGAGAAGCAGTGTATGCTCTTTGTGGTTGCAGCCATTGATCTGAGGCGAAAGTGCAAGCACCGGACTGTCTGGGTCTGCAAAACAATTCGGATTCGCAGGCAGCATGGTGGATCGTGGATAAAGTGCACTCTACATTCTTCATTCCCAGTAGTAGTCGCTGCACCAAGTCACTCCAAATTTGTATAAAGATAAACTTTTCTCAACTTTGTCATGTCACTGGACAAACCCATATACAGTTAACAGTCACTGTCACTCATGTCGCTCTCATTGAAAATGAATGCTCTTTGGTCACTTTGTAGCTGTGAGTCGCTGTACATGTGAACACCTTTGACCTGCTACTAACTGTGCTATCTGCCCTCTTCCTCATACATAAACTCACAGATGCCCATGATTGGTTAGTGTTGCTGTGATTGACAGGGGAAAGAGAGAATGCCATCCCTCCCACCATGGTCAATTTTGCTCCCTTGGCTCCTGTGGCATTGTTAAGACATATTGTGATCTCCCACCAGTAAGTTGAATGCTAGTTTGGAGCCTGGGAATATGACTTTTTATCTTCTCCTCCTTAAGACTCTCCTTTTTCTCAGAGCTCAGAGGGTAGCTAGAAATCTACTAATTAAACAGTAATGGGGGGAAATTATCCTCTTTGATTAAATCTGTTTCTCATCATAGCAGCTGGAAGGCAATACAATGTGATTAAACAAACTAAGGATTCATGTTCATGTTCCCCCAATCTACAGTACAACTCTGTGTGAACATGTGTGTTACTCTTACTGCAGTTGGCAGTGTGAATCCTGGCGGAGCTTCACTGCTGGCTTGCCGGAACGTTATTCTCTTCCTCCTCTTCCTGAGGAAGATGTAGATGCGCACGTAAACCAGCAAAGTCACCATGAAGGGAAGGTAGAATGACACTACAGATGAGTAGATGACAAAATCAGGGTTCGATATGGAGCACACCAGTGGATCATCTGCAAACACAAAGATACCATAAATACATTTTATCGTACTCCTGGTAATAATAGAAAGTGTGTGACTGTCATTAGAAATCAGAGATAAACTAATAGGCCCATACTTTATTGTGTGTATACCATCTAACTGCAATTATTATTAGCAATTACCATATACCAAAATTAGCTCATTTTCAGTTGCGCACTAGACATTAAAGCCATGATGTAATATCAGTTGGGGGTGATGAGTCAGCTGGGTCTTAATGGGCAATCAGTACTCTCATCTGTACAAATCTTTTGACTGCACATTTGAATTATCCTGTTTTTATGGTGATATATTCAAACATCTCACGCCTAATCAGCCTTTAGTAAAGATGGAGCAGGAGGAATCTATTGGGAACCAATGTGACAAAGCTACTACATTATTCCTGGAAGATTTCTTTGTATATCATCCATTACAGTTCAGCCAGAGACCTATTACACATATCAAGTGGCTTCAGGGTTTGCTCTACATATTCCACTGAAAATCCAAATCTGATTGAAAGGTCTCAATGGTATTGACTATTTACAAAAACCAGCAACTCAGCTGGTTTGTTAATTTCTTTACTGATGGTTTTCGATCTAATATTCAGAGTCATGAAGCAGCGAATCCCAGCTTTGATTCCAATCAATCAGCACACAGTAACGTTCAATTCCATTATCGTGCGCTGTTTTCATTTTTAGCACAGTGCTGTTCAGTTGTCTATTGATTTGGTTTTTAATAATAGCAGTTCTGACAGTAGTGCAGGCTGTAATTCACAGGTTCATATCACAAGTTTATATTAATGTACTTGTTCTAATACGTTATCATTTCCATAGTAGTGAGTAATTCATGGGGACTTGTATGGTGCATGTTCCACATAATCTAAGTCTAATCTAAAATGTATTTTACATTTTGGAAGGAAACGCCAGTGTCAGTGTTTTGTAACAGTCGGTGGTTAATCACTTTTTGCCTTAGTGTGGGGAAGATTGTTTTTTCAGTAACAAACTAAAGGGAGTAACTGTTTACAGCTGCTGTAACATAAGCAATTACTGGACTGGAACTAAATGCTTTTGTGGATATTCCACAATATTAAAATGTAGCTTTGGTGTATAAATGAATAAAAAATATGACGTGTCATTCTTTAATAAATAATAATTGTAATTGCTGGATATAAGAGGAATAAAGAGGAATATAACAATTTGGTACATGGCTTTATAATAAAATAATCAACTGTGGTAAAAGTCTTCGCTTTTGTGTCACTCATTATTTTTTTGTAACAGCATGCCCTGTTGTAGTTTATCCATCCATCCATCCATCTTCTACCGCTTACTCCTTTATCAGGTTTACCTGGAGACTATCACAGGAAGCATCAGGCACAAGGCGGGGTACACCCTGGACAGAGTGCCAGTCCATCACAGGGCACGATCACATACATACTCACACACCCATTCATACACTACGGACACTTTAGACACGCCAATCAGCCTACCATGCATGTCTTTGGACTGGGGGAGGAAACCGGAATACCCGGAGGAAACCCCCGACGCACGGGGAGAACATGCAAACTCCGCACACACATGGCCCCAGCAGGACTTAAACCCCGGACCCTGGAGGTGTGAGGCGAACGTGCTAACCCTGTTGTGGTTTATTCCTAACTTAATTCATTCTGAAACACTAATACAACTTTGTCAAATTATATATATATTTTTTTATATATTCAACTGTTGTGCACTAGCAAGTACAAAACACTATGTTTTAATTGTCTGAAGGCAGTCAAGTGGAATACTGGTCCAAGTTGAAATTTTAGATGATAATCATTAAAGAATAACAACAACACTGTGTTAGGAGACTGTATATTACCACGTCAATAAATTATGACCACTCAACAGTTAAAATTCCATGACTGATACGACACAAGAAACTTCTGTATTATTACCTGTAGTGTTGAAGCCAAACAGTAAAGGGCAGGAGACAGCGAAAGCCAGGATCCACACTGTGGCTATCATGACTGACACCCTTTTACGTGAACTGTCAGTTGTGTTGTACAGTACAGGCATCACTACGGCTGTGTACCTGAAAAGAAACAGCCAGACTGCTCAGAAAGATGGTAAAGGAAGACAAAGGAAAACATTATTTCAAAGAATAAATACTGTATATACCAGTGTTAATCCCAAAAGATTTCCTTAAGCAGTTTCCATAACTAAATCAAATCAATCAAATATATGGCAATACATTTATATATATATATATATATATA
>JAFFST010053945.1:347884-372047 GCA_022414735.1 Noturus placidus
ATATATAGGAGGTCTATCTAACTGTATGTCCGTCTGTCTTTGCATCTGTCCATCATTCTAGCTTTCTGTCCCTCTATCCATCCATCCAGCCAGCTATCCTTCTCTTATATTTATCAGATATATTTTTTGATAAACCTGTGTTTCGCTTGCAATTGTTTGATATCCATGAGAGCAGTATTTTTGTGAATGTTTTGAACAAAACATCAAAAGGTTACACAATAAAGAAGATTTTTCACAGTCTACTTTGCTCATATTTACAAAGGGTGCCAATATTATTGGAGGGCTAATCTATCTATCTATCTATCTATCTATCTATCTATCTATCTATCTATCTATCTAACTAACTGCATGACTGTAGGTCCTTCTGCCCTTTCGTCTGTCCATCCTTCTGTCAATATATCTTTTTTACATCCATCCATCCATTCATCTCTATTTATCTGTATAACTTTCTGTCTTTCCATCCCGCCATCCTATCATTCATCAATCCCTCCTGTCTGTATCTATTTTAACATTTCTTTGTATGTCTGTTTAGTCATCAGCCTGGTTTGTCTGTCCATTCATCCATCTACTTGTATGTTCATCCATTCATTTATCCATCCATCCATCCATCCATCCATCCATCCATCTACCCATCCATCCTTCATCTGTCCATCCAATATGCCTGCCTGCATATTTATATATCTAACGATCTGTGTCTGTCTGTCTGTCTGTCTGTCTGTCTGTCTGTGTACCAAATCTTATTTTCTCTCTACATTAATTATTGTCTGAATTCCCCACTATTTTTTAAATAAAATTAACCACAGAGATATAACCCACTGATATAAACATGCTGACGCAAAAAAAATGCTTTTCATTCCAATGCCTTGTCTGACCTTTATTAGAAACTCATTTATCATATTAACATATGCAAAAGCCAGCTTGTGTGAGACATATTTGTTTTGATTAAAGCAATAGAGCATTAAGGAGCTGTATATTAAGATTGAGAGAGAGAGAGAGAGAGAGAGAGAGAGAGAGAGAGAGAGAGAGAGAGAGAGAGTTTGTGATGAAGACAAACTGTAATTGACATTAACACCAATGTGAAGAAAACTGGAAATCCAGATGAAAGAAAGAGATAATGTGTACTTTACTGATATCCGGAACATTTACGAGCCACTGTAGTGTACAGAAACAACTCTTTGGGATTACTTTGGTTGACTCACATACTGAAGGTATGTGTCAGACTAGTAATCAATTAGTAAACTCCTGAAAACTCTCCATCAATAGTTGTTGTGTGTTTAGTAATTGTCTTTTTTTCAACGGGAGTTTGCTGCTGCATGATTTGTTAACCTTGAGCTGGGGATCAGACTGATAAATGTGCTGCCCTTGAGTTGTGCAGTCTCACAGCAAGGATTGCCACATCTATCCTGCATCAGTTTAATTAGCTCCTCAGCACCTGTGGCCATGATGCTGGGTCTATAGTTCTGTCCATAAAAATACTACTATTGTACCAAGGAAGGGTTCAATAACACTCTGCTGCCTCCTTCTGACTGTTGTTACACACAGCTTGCTTGTCCATGTGGTTCCTGTTTTATGTTTGGCAACCTTTCACCTTAGTGTGTCAGCAAGCAGAGTAAAAGGTTTGCCATGTGACATGAAAGATAAAGCTGATATCTAATATCTATTAGCAGCTAAACATTGAAGCTATTAGGTTTGAACAATGTACTATATCTCAAGGTTGCAAAAATGGCATGATAAGGATGATGTGGGGCAATTTATTACACACTTAAAGATAGATAAGCAGTTCATAAATTCTTATTTTTATTTGATGTGTTTAAAGTCTGTAAACATAAAAACTTACAGTTTTGTCATTTATTCTTTTGTGTAATTTGTAATCAAATACTTGATTAAATAATATGTGTTTAGTGTATCAACTTTTAGTTTTTTCTCCAAAGGCTTTTTGGATGATATAGTAATTAATTAAATGATAGAGTAATTGATCAACCTTGTTCACATTGATTACACCTACAGCAGTATTGTAAATGTATTGTAAAGTAAATGGAGATCAAATCTAGGGGGGTCTGTCACTCTGTGTAATCACCTGACACGATTGTCATGATTGTCACTGATAGGCTGCATTAATCTACAGTCTGGGTAAGAAAGAAATCAGCCCTAGCCTTACTCCTTGCTTCTGGTTCCACAAAAATCCAAAATAATCCATTTATTTACAGCAAATATCTTATATTGACGTTGTTGTTTTTTTTTTTTTTTTTTTTTTAATTCTGTATGCATTCAAAGGCAACATTCATACCATCACGTGCTCTTGGCAGATTAAGGCTAAATCTTACAAGGAGTGAACAGAATGGTAAATACAAGACTTCAAACGAAAGCAGAGTCAATGATAGACGTTTACTTAAAATGAAATGGTTAAAGTGATACTGGCGTGGCAAACTTTTCTCAATGTGCTTTACACACCAGTCAGCTACTTCTTCTCTTTCTCAGCCCATTCACTGTATCCTCCTGCATAGTGACGTGCCCTGAAAGACCGAAAAGGAGAGCGTGTTAGTTTAGCAAGCCAAGCCTAGCATGAACCTCACAGTGCATATGAATACTGTTCTACTTGCCTGCTGAATCCTAGACGCCAGGCTGTTTCAAGAGCTGTTAAACTCCTACGGCCTCTTTGGCAATGGAAAACGATATCATCATCCTCCTTTTTGGGGGCCTTCACCTTGAAAAGCTTTTCAAATTGCTCTGGAGAAAGCTTCAATGACTCCTCAAGCTGTCCCACTGTTTAAGGAAGGTATATGACAGTATGAGCAAACATTACAAATTGACTTACAGTTGAGTTAAGAGTTAGGGGACTTGCTGAAGCGCCTGACTTTTTAATCAGAAGCTCAGAATAGTGAGAAACTGTCTTCATCACATAAGGAATAAAACCCAACGTGGTGTGCTGTTTTAGGAAAAGTATCCACTCTGCGAAACATTACCACCACAAAGTGTTTTATTTCTCTTATACTACAGTGATTGCCAATGATTTCACCTTTTTATTATTATAGAATGCTTTTTGAGTTATAATTACATTTAATGTTGTTAAGTCCGTTCCTGTTATTGCTTATGTTATAGCAGCTATAAACATCATTCAACAGCACTGGGATTTCGTGCAAATATGATGTGCACCATTGTATATTTAAATGTGATGTTGCTCACGTGGAACATTGACAGAATCAGGAATGTATCCTGCCTGGAACTCATCCGGATTTCGGACGTCAAATAACTGGATGCTGTTATTGGCCAGCATCACCTTAAGCTGTTGAAGTGTCACGACTGAGTCTGAAATCATGAAACAAATACTGAATTAGTAGTCATTTGGGCTCACCCCTGAATAAAAGGATAGTTCCTCATGTGACCTAAATCTTGAAAAAAAAAAAGTTACACTTCCATCATCACAAAAGCCCATCATAAAGGAAGAAAACATGTGTCAATGTTTGAAGAACTACATGATAAGACACTAAGTTCTCGTGTACGTAGCTCATTTCGTGCCCTATGAACCCACAGGCGCAGGAGATAAAGGCTTTTTCAATTAACTGCAAAATGATTACAAAGGCCATAAATAAATAAAACATATCCAGGATGAAATTGCAATGTAGAAGTTGTGTATACTCAGCATTTTGGCTATGACATATGATATGTGTGTGTATACCGTGTATACATTATTATAAAATACTATGTTAAAATAAATTATATATATATATATATATATATATATATATATATATATATATATATATATATAAATATCTTAAAGGACTTTTGCTTGTATAATTTAATTCTTATATAATTCTTTATAATCATCTAAAATATAAAAAATAATGAAAACTGCTCCATGGAAATAACAACATAATGTTGCTGTGGAATACTTACAGTGGGATTTTGGTGCTTGTTTTCCACATAATAAGTCTAAACGTATGCGTTTTAGTATTTGAAAGGAAATTCTCTTATACCATGTACTCTCTTATATTATGAACTGCTATGAAGTACCTATAATCAATGTATTCATCTAATTACTTTGTATTTGTTTAATTACCTCTTTAAATAAGCTCATCAACTGCCATCTTTCTTATAGCTGTCATATATATTTTCTGTCTCTTGAAAAGACTTATTTTCATGTGCTGCATGTTTTGTTTTGTCTATCTGGCTGTTATCAATGTGTATCTGTCTGGCCCCTGCACCAGTAGAAACCGTCCACGCACTGCTGTTATCAATGTGTATAAATATTCTTGGTTTGCATAAATAAAGTGGGGTGTCTGTGTGAGCATGCATGACGCCAGTGTGTGTTCATTTTAAACCCCCCAGGCCTGAACGCTCCACAGTAAACCACACTTTCTAGCTAATAGTAGCACAGAACTAAAAGTTAATAAAAGTAAATAATTGTAGAACAGGCTGAAAGGGATGACGGAGATATGAATACATAAATATGAGATTCTTGGAAATCTAAGAGTATCATTTCTAAAAACAATTTTCTATTATACAGAATGCTCTCAGACTGTAAAAAATATAAGCAATTCAATATATTGACCAAGGACGCCTTGGTAAATCCTTCATCAGCTGTGTAAGCAAATTGTAGGAGGGCATTAGGAAATGTGAACAAACTTTTGCACCTTAAATGGGTTTACTTGTACTGTATATGTTATTGTAAGGTCATTTTAATTTTAAATTATAATGTGTATTGAATATTACTGATTATAATGGATCCATATGATCAATTCCCATACCACATAACACTTTTATATTCATATTTCATATTTATATTAATATGCAGAATAGTATTTTATTTTTTCTGTCCTTACCTAGCTGAGATTTGTCCTCTCTGGTGTGATGAATGCATGATGTCCTCAGTCCCACACAGTGACCAGGTCTAAACACAGACACAGAGACAATAAGACGCCGTATACATGGGTACACCGTCATGGTCACTGGAAATTCAAGATCTCACTTCTGACTTTTGTTTTGTGTATTGAAGCATTGAGTAAGTGTGTGTCACAGTAAGAGCTGGTGTCCACCCACTTTCTCTTATTTCTATAGGTTACTGCACTACATCAATGAGGGTTAATTATTCACTGATTACATCACTGAGTAATTATTATTATTTGATGCGTATCCTTCTGGAAATAAAAGAACTAACTGGCTTTCATTGATGGAAAATAGGCATTTATTTCCGTGTAAGTGTAGCATACTCAATTATAGTTATAAGTTTTTATTATAGACATTTGAGATTTCAAAGCCATTTGTGATTCAGCATGATTTAGGTTAAAGGAAAAAGCATTCATTCGTTCATCCACTCATCTTCTATCAGGGCTGCTACAGTATGGAATCCCGGAAACGCTGGGTGTGAGGCAGGAGTCCACCCTGACTCACACAAGAGGCAATTTAACATAGAAAATACACATTCTGGTATGTATTTGGGAGGTGGGTGGATGAGGAACCTAGAGGAAATGCAGTGGGCATGGTGGTGTAGTGGGTAGCATTGCTGCATGCCTCAGAGCTCCAGGGGCCTGGGTTTGATCCTAAGCTTGGGTTACTCTTTGGGCTCTTTTTACCTTAACCTTATGATTGATTGACAGTGTGTCTACCTACTTGTTATTGGTTCTTTGTGCTTCAGCTTTCCGTGCTTCTGGCTTTTGCCACACTGAGCCACAGCCCATTAGGACTTATTTGATAAGCAAATGATTGCAAACTAGGCATTTGATTAAAGCGAAAAAAAATTCCGATATATTGTATAAACCTTCTGCTAAATTTAGAGACATCCATGGGTACTGTAATATTATGCATTAAACTGTTAAATTCTAATAAATGAAAAGGCAAGTCACTTTAAAATCGATGTATGTAAAACACAGCTTATTAAATAAATAAATACATTTATATACATTATATAAATACAATTTTAAATAAATATAAACTAGCACTGAATACGCATGCGCCAACAGGACGAATGCCTTCGGAATCACGCATGCGCAGTAGTATAATACCGGCGGACTCTTCAGATCAGTGGCTCGAACGACGAGGGGATAAATCGAGACCGTTTTTACAGGTCAGTGTTTAAACAATTAGCACAATTTCACTGATAATTTATTTATATTTATTCAGTGAAAAAGACTGATCAGAAAGCTGCTGAGAATCATCCCGAAGACACGATAAACAAGCCGTCCGGCGAAGTAGATCTAACCCTTGTCATCGACGCCAGTGAAGCGGTATTTTTGTTTCCCTACTCATTTTCGACAAGTCCCGCCTCCTGCTTTAAGATTGGGTAATAGTATCAAATTTCCTGCTACACGATTGGTTTATAGTTTGTATGTTCAAATCGTTTGTGTGACAAGCCAATCCTAGAAGCATAGGCGGGGTTTACGGAATGCGGGTAGGGTAAATATTCTCGAAAAAGCCGTTAGGACGACATTGCGGCTAGATCTGCTATCTGTTAATGGTATTTGATTTTATTAGACTTTTTTTTTGACACATACTCTGTGACGCAAGCGTAAATTAAAATATTACACAGAGGTAATGATAATTAAACGCGTATGTAGTAGTGTAGAGATTCCCTACTAGTTAGGGGCTGTTTGTGCAAGTGTACAGCTGGTTCTGGTGCTCAAGTGACCGAGCTAATATTAGTGTCAATAACAATAATAAAAATAAAAGAAAATGTCGTTTTATCGATATTATGGAGATTTTGCTGGATCAATGTGTAAGTTTTAGGCTAGCTTTTTATGAAGTGTATTTTTATGCTGTGTACACTCTGTACAGTGGGCTTACTGCGCATGTCTGGAAAAATTGGTGATTCAAATGCACTTATTTCCATTCCTGGAATATTATGGAAATTCAAAACGTTTTGAGCAAAAAAACTACAGCTTTTCTGTGTTCCAGATTGTCCTTAGAGAGCCCCTTTATTAATGCATCGTTTCCTAATGCAGATCACTTATTTTATTTATTTATTTATTTATTTATTTATTTATTTTCATGCTGCACTTAATGACCTTTTTTAAATATGGTAGAAAGACTAGACATTTTTCACAGGTTATTTGTTCATTCAATCATCTTCATTTAGCTTCGTCCTGGTCATCATGGTGCAGTGAATCCGGAATCTATCCCAGGAACACTTGCAGGCAGGAGTATATTCCTTAGATGGTGTTTTTCCCCCAGCAGTCTTTTGTAGACACTTACACACTCACATTCAGTGTATAGCCAGTCCACCTGCTAGCATGTGTAAAAATAAATAAATACATTTTGGGGGAGGAAACCGGCACGGATATGGGACGAGAACATGCGCAGTAACTACACTCAGACAGCATCTCAGGATCAAACCAGGAATTCTGGAGCAGCGAGACCGAAATGAATACCCGCCCGGTTCAGAACTTGATCTCGTGCAACGTTTGTTGTTTTCCAAACACTGCAGATATGAGAGGTGTGTAATCTGCAGTACTTTGTTCTGGACCTTTAATCCAACTCCACCACAGGGATGTTCAGTGATGTTTCTGCACAGACACCCGCTTCTGAAGTGATGACATTCAGGTGTATCAAGCTGCTAAAACAGTCAAATGTGCAGTGCTGGCTTCGATGGTCCAAAAACACACTGCAGTGTTTCTTGTTTCCCCTTTTTTGTTTTTGTTCAGTACGACGCAATTTTTGGATGTTGAACGTTCTCAGCTGTTCATGGTGGCAATGTTGTCATGTTTTTTTTGTGTGTGTGTGTGTGTGTGTGTGTGTGTTGTTTTTAATTTTGTGCCAATTCAAATTAAGAGCTAGTTAAGAAGCTTAAAGAGTGGCGAAATAAACAAATAGCGTTCTCTGTGAGCTTGGTAGTCAGCATAAATTTTCACAATCCGTTTTCTGCAATATCTCAGGCATATACAATGTCATTTTTTCCAACATTTTTTTTTAAACTTAATAATGACCCATAGCTGATTTCATGTTAAAATATTGTTCTGAACCTTTAACATTATAAAATACAAAAACAAAAAATGTAAGTTATAATTTGACATTATTAGAATAGTTTTCAGTTTTACATTATTTTTGAAGACAAATCATTTGTAAACAGTTCTTTTTTTTTAACGGCAACAGGTTACTTAACATGTACATCGTAAGACAAATTTGCTACAGTTGTTTTGGTACACATTAATTCTAATCTCAGGTACTGTTTAGGTCTGATAATAGGCGAATTGAGGCTATCGTGTTCTGGTATATATGTCATAAGTGTTCCTCTTGCACAACAGCAATTTGTCAACGTTCACGATGAGTTTATTTTAAAAAAATGACATTTTCTACCGACTGAGCCACAGCCACTCTAAATTAATAAGACAAAAAGACAACTTGTCATGTTACCAAGAAACCAGAAAGCGTAAACTCCTCCTCTTTTCTGTTGCAAAGCACTGACACTTGAGGCTCCTTCCATACATGATAAATAAACAAACCGTCTTAGCAAGTGAGCTAAATGTAATCACACCCCAGGACAGCCACTTCTTCTTCCATCAAGATTTAATCGTCAGAATTTTGCAGTGCAAATTTAACCTGAATGCATGAAGGAAAACATTCATGCTTAACACATTATTATTGTTATTATTATTATTATTATTCCCTGAAGGCTACACCATGAGTCAAGGAAAGGAAAATAACAATGCGCGACTCAGAAGCTATAAGAACAAATCGCTTAACACGGACGAGATGAGGAGGAGGAGGGAGGAGGAAGGACTGCAGCTACGCAAACAGAAGAAAGATGAACAGGTGAGATGACTGGCAGCTCAGGATTTTGTTCACTTCTCTGTAGTTATAATTCTTTGGCAGATGCAGAGTTCACTCAGTTTATCTTGGTGGCAGGATCAGCTGAAATTGCTCATAATTGCTCTGGGGGATTTCCTCAGACCTTCATGCTAGTAGTTTAACTCATGTGGTTCCATGCTAAAATGTTAAACCAGTAATGCAGTATTATATTTATATGGTTCCCCGTAAATAAGTCTAAACACTTTGAGCTTCTGTGTGGCCTTACAGCTGTTCAAACGGAGGAATGTGGCCACCGCGGAGGAAGACTGCACCCTGGAGGATGATGGGATGTCAGACAGCGGCTACCTGGAATCCCAGGCCAATAACATGGAACAAATCACAGTAAGAGCTAAACACTGCACACGAGAAAAAAAATCATGTGGAGTAACAGTTTAAAGAACAAAGTTTACTGTTCGAAAATAATATTCTAGAGCTTGACCGATAACTAAGTCGGGCGGTGCCTGCTGATAACCGGTTAATCAACCGATAGTTTTTATAATTGAAACTAAATGAAAAGATAACATTCAAAATATTGCTGAATTTTGTTACACAAATTAGCGTTACTGACTGTACCATGAAAATGTACTGTACTTTTTAAAATTTAATAAATATTAATATAAATCATTAATATTAATTGATATAAGTAATGTATTAATAAATATAAGTAAAATTAAGTAAATAAGATTTAAACTAAACCAAAAGTAACACTCTAAATAACAAATAAAAATGGAGACCTCTGAAACGAATCAAGAAACACTGCAAATAACAACCAAATTTGTCGGTGATGGTTTGTATTTCACCTGTAGAGGCCACTCTTGTACTGTTTAATAACAGCGGACTCTTCTCAGCTCTTTTCCTGCTACTGTGAAAATCTTATCTTTGTGGATTTTTGCCCATAAGTGATAGTTCCAGCAAATCGGTTATCGGTCAACCTCCTATAATATTCTAATACTAATTAGAATTGAAGAAAAAACTTGGGCTGCAAAATGTATACATTTCATATGTTCAGGACACAATTTCATGCTTTTTTTTTTTTTTTGGTAGCTAAACCTCAAATGCTGTCGTGTTCAGTGTGCCTTGAGTGCATTATGCATGTTTTACAGTGTTGTATCCCTGTAATAAGCATAGAGTGATGGACAAATCAGCAGCCTATGCGATCAGACAAGCAAATTTCATGGCTAGGTTAGAAGTCTTTTATTCCTAGTTGCCTGGCGAAAAAAAGGAAGTTAACAATCATTTCTGTTGTTCGCCCTGGAGCTATTCATCTCAAATCCCACCACCTTCTCTACTATACACATCAGCCATAGTGTGATCTGAAATAGAGAAGAAACTAAGAAAAGCAACAAAAAAACTACGCAAAGCTCTCCTGCTTTAATATATGTGGTTAAACATATAGGAAGAAAATAAAGGCATTAGCCAGACTCAAATAATATCCTCTGAACACTGAGTCTGTATTAATTTGCTAACTAACTCGCAATATGTTAATACATTACATTAGCTACCACATTGTTTCACTCGAGTCAAGCAAAACACAGGACTGGGCAGCACATTAGAGCAGTTTATTCAGCTGCTGTTCTTTATTCGTCAGGGTGGTGTTATATCTGAGGACATGACCCAGATGATCTTCTCCAGCTCTCCAGAACAGCAGCTTATGGGAACACAACGCTTCAGAAAGCTTTTGTCTAAAGGTTAGGACACACACACACGCACTCTGAGTAAGGACCTTTCACTGACATAATTATTAATGTATTTACTACATGTAAATATAACCCTAACTTTAACATCAATAATTAAAAGAACATTTTGATTCTTGGTGTTTTTTTTTTTAAAAGTTTAAAGTTCCCATGGAATCAAAATGGAAGTTTTGTGGCTTTTAGTACGAATATGTAAGGTTCTCTATAAACTGTGCTCCAAAGCAATGACAAATTCGCATTTAGAAGAAATATACATTGAAAATTCATGTCTCTTTCTACCACCGAAATGGCTCAATAATTTTGATGACATCTTTCTGCACTTCAGCCTCTCTTCAGATTTTCTGTCCAATCAAATGCTGTCTAGAATCTGAATTGTCCCGCCCCCAACATTATAAAAATCCATAGTGCTAACTATCAAGTACGGCTTAGCCCAGACTGTGAGGTAAGCTAAACGCTATTGGCTATTAATAAAGAGGAAGGAGCCACCCGTTATGTCCCCCCTCCCTGACTTTCTGTTTCAGTAGAAATTGTCAACACATCAAAGGCACTCCAAGGGGACTTTAAAAAGAAGTTTTGTTCCCAACGAGGTGCCCGACATGTTCCCAAAGACATAAACACATGTCGACACAAACTCACGGTTGTGTATGTGTATATAATGTGTATAGTTGATCATGTGAGTGGTGTCTGTCCCTTCTTTAGAGCCTAACCCCCCTATTGACGAAGTCATTGCCACACCCGGTGTAGTGGAATGCTTTGTGGAGTTCCTGAAGAGGAAGGAGAACTGCACACTACAGGTGAAACCCACACACAGAAATGCCTTGAGCATTCATATTAGCAAGTGACACGTGGATGATGTTGCCCCCCAGTTAGTCTTTTTCTAGTATTAAGTGGAAGCCTTAATATTTTTCGATGAACGGCCTCTTGTCTCTCAGCTGTCCCTCACAAGTTTGCAACAGGGCTTGATTAGGATTAAAGCAAATTTTAAACGTGTTCCTTATCATTGCTACTAGACTGAATATTCGTGTATGGCTTGCTAATGTCAGTGTAGGGTCAGACTGACAATAAACACACCACACCAACTCATTTCTCAGATGCTAAACAGCCAGGATCTCATTTTGAGCTCTCAGACCAATAACAGCCGTGGGTCAGTTACTTACTCCAGATGGAATGCTCTTGTGATATGCTCATGCTGGAGGAATGTGTGTGTGAGAGAGAGAGAGGGAGAGATGCTTTGCCTGAAAACTACAGCAGTAAAAGGTCAAATCATTGTGCCACTGGTGTTGTATCTCCACAGTTTGAAGCAGCGTGGGTCCTGACAAACATCGCCTCTGGCACATCTCACCAGACGCGCGTGGTGATCCAGGCTGGTGCTGTGCCCATCTTCATAGAGATGCTTAGCTCTGACTTTGAGGATGTCCAGGAGCAGGTAGAGTTAACCATGCTCTGGTGATATTTTTTTTAAAATAAAGTTTACATCTTCACTAGCTGTTAGCAATATAAATGGAAGTAAACTCCAAAATGCCTGCAAAGTGTGTGTGTAGATGGGACCAAGCCAACTGATAATAAATGATCAATCCTAAATTGGTTGGCTTAGTCGTGTTAGTTTCTGACAAGTACCTAGCAAAAGATTAATTGATTTCAAAATTCTATTGGTGTAGTCACATTCCTGGTAACCATAGCAACCACAGACCCCGATTCATCGGCTATTTCCCTCCTCAGTCTCGACCTCTAAGGATGTTTCTGGACTGACGCTTTATCCTGGTGGGATATCCCGGGAAACACGGCATGCACACACTCGTTCACACTCAGAACGATTTAGCGTAGACGAAACCAGGGAACACAGAGGAAACCCACATGGACATGGCAGAGAACATGTGAAACTTCAGGATGAGTGACCCTGGAGCTGCACCATCATGCCACATGTTTCTGGACAGGCTGAGTGTGTATTTTATATAGAGAAAGGGACAAATTCCAAATCAGGCAATTTGCCAGCAAATGAACAGTCAAACACTTGTGCTGTAGGTTTCTGTGGTGTGTAGATGTGTATCTCTGAATCTCTCTGCATCTCTGTCCGTCTGTATGCGTCTTACCGTTTGTCTGAATGGCTCACTGTCTTTCTCTCTGATCCGCCTGCCTGCTGGTCTCATTTCCTCATGGTCTCATGTTTCTGTGCAGGCGGTGTGGGCGTTGGGGAACATTGCTGGAGACAGCACAGAGTGCAGAGATTATGTGTTGGATTGCAACATCCTTCCCTCACTTATACAGTAGGATTCTTTCCAAAGTGTCCCCATTTACCTGTTTGTCCTGGCTTGAGTTTGCATGCATCTTTTTACTTTATATGCTACCATCCCTCACAGTTTACACACACGTACACTGTGTAGTATGCGCATCGTTTATATAAACACTGTCGTTTGCATGAATTATGATATATTGTCGTGTTTACAGGCTCTTGACCAAACAGAATCGCTTGACTATGATGAGAAACGCCGTGTGGGCTCTGTCTAACCTGTGCAGAGGCAAGAACCCACCTCCAGATTTCACCAAGGTAAGACCCGTGACTGACTGGATCGACATTTCATTTGGTGCATCCTACTATTTTTTAGGACTCATACTGCAGCTTTTCAGTTTTAAAAGTGCATTATGTAAGGTTATGTAACAGTGGGTGTGTAATCTTCATGGCAGATTTAATATAAAACGTGCGTTTGCTGTGTGTGTAGGTGTCGCCGTGCCTCAGCGTGCTCTCCTGGCTGCTCTTTGTGAACGATACAGACATTCTGGCTGATGCATGCTGGGCACTCTCCTACTTGTCTGACGGGCCCAACGAAAAGATCCAAGCTGTTATAGACTCAGGCGTGTGCCGCAGACTGGTGGAGCTGCTACTGTAAGATATAACACACGGGATTAGAAGGTGGTGGAGGGCGCATGTTTTTAGACGTGTTTTGATCATCGAGTATATGATGTATTTTGATTTCCGATACGCGATGCTACATCCGTTGCAGGTAGATGGCTGGGCAGATGACCCGTTAATTGGCTAGCTACGATCTAGGTGCTTAAATATAATATAGTGCTTTTATCTACGCTGAGAACCTAGGACACAACACACTCGATGATTTTTGTTTGCAATTTCCTAACACGAGATTGTTGCGATCTCTTGAGTCGAGATAAGACGTCATGCCAATTTTTTAAATTTGCATACCACAATCATTTCCCATAGGGGATCCGAAACATTTGCATATGTATGTTGTAATTTGCATATTATGGCATTTTATATATTACGCCTCATATCTTTGTCCTTTATTTGATTTGATAATGCAAAATAACAAAAACGCTCGATTCAGATTGGCAAATGGCGTAAATTGATGGTTATATCTTCTTTTGTTGAGTGACGTCCAAATAATTTATCTGGATTTTAAAATGTAACCGTTTCATATTCAGGCCGCACAGGAGTTCACAGTGATTTTTGCGGACAGAAATGAATCAAAGAGGGCTCTGGCTGAATGTGATGTCACATGATGCATTTTTTTCTAACGTTTTTTGTTTTCGATAGACATTCGGATTATAAGGTTGTCTCTCCTGCGCTTCGAGCTGTGGGGAACATCGTCACAGGAGATGACGTCCAGACACAGGTAATAAAAGCACAATTACACTTACTTTTACACTGCCGGCCAAAAGTTTTTGGACACATGACTGAAATGTTTCTCATGATCTTAAAACCTTTTGATCTGAAGGTGTAGGATTAAATGTTTGAAATCAGTGTTGTGGACAAAAATATAATCATGCCGACGTGTTCATTTCTTTCATTAGAAAACTAACATTTTATTTACAAGAAAATCTTTTTTTAAACAGACGACTCCGAGCGAAATATTCCGAAAAGCAGCCGATAAGTGTCCAGCGTCGGCGGGAACTCCTTTTAATACTGGGAAATTCCTCAAGAAATCTTACATTTCTGTAAATTCTAGGCAAAATTTTGAAGATGCGCAAATATTAAGTTATTTTGATTTATTTTGGATTTTTTTATCACAACATAATTCCCATTGTTCTGTTTGTGTTACTCCAGAGTTTTGATGACTTTATTATTATTATAAAATGTGTGCGGGGGGGGAATTAAATAAATGGTAAATGGTCTGCACTTATATAGCGCTTTTATCCAAAGCGCTTTACACTCTCATTCACACACACACACACTCACACACCAATGGGAGCAGAGCTGCCATGCAAGGTGCTAACTTGCCATATGAAGCAACTTGGGGTTCAGTGTCTTGCCCAAGGACACTTCGACATGTGGAGTCACATGGGCCGGGAATCGAACCGCCAACCCTACGATTAGTGGGACAACCCGCTCTACCAACTGCGCCACAGCCGCCGAGTGTGTCTAAACTTTTGACCGGTAGTGTGTGTCCTATCTGGTTTCTTCTGAGTTTTATATATTGCTTCAGTTTTTCACATTCAAGAGTGTGTTTAGCTTGGCAATTAAAAAGGCACTTTCTCATTTCAACTTTTCATTTTTATTCTCTAACTGTTGTTTTACCTGAACAGGTGATCTTGAACTGCTCTGCCCTTCAGAGTCTCCTTCACCTGCTATGTAGCCCTAAAGAGTCCATTAAGAAAGAAGCTTGTTGGACAATCTCTAATATTACTGCTGGTAACCGGGCACAGATACAGGTGTGTGTCTCTGTCAGCCTCAGTATAGACTGTGTGTGTGTGTGCGCTCGATTAAGAGTCCCCCCCCTCTTTCTCTAGATGGTGATCGACGCAGGTTTGCTTCCTCCTCTGATCAGTATCCTTCAAGTGGCTGAGTTCCGGACGAGGAAGGAGGCAGCGTGGGCCATCACCAATGCCACATCTGGGGGCTCTGCCGAACAGATCAGGTTGGGTGTTACTTTTAACTGTGCAAGCATAAATGAGATGTCTAGATGCTACAATTTTATTCCATTTCCTCACTCCAGTGTTTCTAAAGATTCTTAATGAAAATGAGACAAAGGAAGCAGATTAACAGCAAAGTATTGATTAACAAGTGGCTGGTGCTGTTTGTAGTCTTGTGGACCGCTAGCGACCTCTGCTGTCACTTAAGGGGCATGGATTGTCTGGGTTTTTTTTGTCCCCCTTTTAGTTATAGTCTACAACCCACTATCTGATTTATACTACGTTTATTTACCACGTCATACCTAAGTTCCATAGACTTTTTGAGACTATTTCAATTTGTAGTGTGCACGTACGGTCAGGTTTGAGCACTTGTTTCAGGAGAGAACCTGACACGTCCAACATTCAAGTAGGTCCAGGCCCTGTCATCACATAGCACCTAGTTGGGAATACCTGATCGTAAAAAATAAAGATTTTTTTATTAAAGATCAAAGGAGAGCAATACTACATCACATATAGATTTCTCAAAGTATCTGGTAGATACCAACAACACTTTAGAATGTGAAAAGCCCACCTTTTAGGCCCAGATAAGGGTGGCTGGATCAATCACTTTAATAAGGGCGTTCTTAAAACTTTTATTTATTTCAAACAGGCATCTGGTGGAGCTCTGTTGCATCAAGCCTCTCTGTGACCTTCTGACCCTGATGGACTCAAAGATTGTCCAGGTGGCCCTGAACGGCCTGGAGAACATCCTCAGACTTGGAGAGCTGGAGGCCAAGCGAGGAGGAGGAGGAATCAACCCGTACTGCGCCCTCATCGAGGAAGCATACGGTAAACTTGACACGTTCAGTCTTCTATTTTTCTACTTCCTAAAAAAAAAAATCTCCTCTTTACGCGAGACTTCAGTGTTGTTGACTCATTTGCTCCCTGTTGCCTTTTCCTCAGGTCTCGATAAGCTGGAGTTCCTGCAGGGCCACGAGAACCAGGAGATCTACCAGAAGGCGTTCGACCTGATCGAGCGCTACTTCAGCCCAGAGGACGAGGATCCAGCCCTGGCTCCTGCTGTCGACCTGCAGCAGCAGCAGTTCCTTTTCCAGCAGTGCGAGGCTCCCATGGAGGGCTTCCAGCTTTGAGCATCAGAAAAGCCACGGTTATTAATATCTTTAATGATTGTAAAGAGCGTGATGTTGCAAGAGCCTGTGTTGCTGGTCAACTTCCTCAACCTTAACCTTAACCTTTCCTGCTCCCTTCATGCCTGCTGTCACTGGTTTTGAAGAACGGCTTCAGGAAAATAGAACCAGATTGATCCAAAAATAATGACCATCAGAGCAGCTGTGGAACTTTTGAAAGACTCCCGTATTGCCCACCTTGCATTTCCAGCCAAAAAAAAAAAAAAAAAACAGATCCCCCATCCAAGTTAAAACGAGCATTAAGACTAAACGCTGCATCCAGCTCAGAGTTGATTAGAAGCTGGGTATTGACTGCTTGTGCGTATGTGTATGACCTCGCCGCCATACGGACGTCCTGAGACAGGCGGACTGTATGCAATCCCTTTTTTTTTCCTCGTTCAGCAACACTGGACTGACCGTGTGACTGTGTGAGCACCTGGAAGTGCGCAAACAAACCATGAAACAACAGAGAGGTACAACTCAGCCATTCTGCCCTGAAGACTTAAAGACTTCAGCACTTTTCTCTACTCATTAGAACCCAGACTGCCTACAAAAAGGCAACTCTTGCTGACTGACAGAACCAGGAGTCCAGACTGTATGAGAGTGACTGACTGTGTGCCACTTAATTAAATATCGAACTTCTTTGCTTTCATTCTCATGCATTCCTACGACGATCGTGCAGACTCCTAACAATTACACGTTCGCACCTTCTGGGAGTTGAAATCTCCCTGTGCACTGAGACTAAGACTATTTTTTTTTTCTTTCTTCCCCCTCCTCGAGCCTATGTGTCAGACTCTTCTGACTTAAAAGGACAATTCCATATGATTATCATCCTTTATCATCAGCAGCACTTTATGTTCAGGACACAGAATCCTTTGGTTCGAATGGAAATCCTTTTTCTTTCCATGAAGTACTCGGCTCTCCGCTCCTCAGGAAATGAGACGAGAAAAAGGGTGCACGCCCCAGACCACAGGACGTTCTTTTACAGAACTAAACACACTAAATACCGGAGTGAAATCTCATGGCTGATGAGCTTTTCCCCTTCTGAAGCTTCCTCCACTACTCGGACTCTTGATGACATGTAATGAGCTGAAATCTTAGCTTCCCAGTGTGTAACACACGCGCGCACACACTTTATCATGACTGATATTGACATGTTATTACATGACCCTATATAATATCATCGCTAACAAGAATGATATGTGGAAAAAGGGGGAAAAACAGCATTTTTTTCACATCTCATTTTGGGGGTGGAATATGTTGGTACCGACTGTGCCATAGTCCTTATGTGAAATTAAGATTTACGACCCAGCAGCAATTTAAATAAGACAACCATGCAGAAAGGTATCCAAATCGAGCTTGAAGCATACCGGTGATTTTGTTTGCTTAAAAAAAAAAACCTGCAAGATTGTTTACTAGGGCTTTTTGTTTGTTTTTTAAAATGTTTGATTCTCCCAGAGAGAGATGACCAGCTCTTCATTTTCAATACTGCTGTCGTATTGCGACTGTGTAACTGTTCTCTGTTAATCCATTTGCATAAATGCTGTTTCATGAGTTCCCATGGCCATGCTCTTTTCCACTTCTGCACGTTAGTTCAAGCCGCCGAAGAACCGCGAATGAAATTGAAACAGGTAGGTGATCCATTTTAACGGTCTGTTCGTCACCATCTTTGAATCAGATTACTGTTTTCCAATCTGATAAACTTGGCGTCAAATAAAAGAACCTTGTAATTATAAAATTACTCGCATTTGCAGTCACACAGTTCACATACGCCTTGCAAAATCTGTAAAATGTTTTGTTGTTTTTTTTTTAAAGGAAATTGCATTTTTTTTTTTTTTTTTTTCAGTTCTGCTAAAAAACACCCAGATGTAGCAATGTTTACATATTGTAGATACACTAATAATAATGTAAATTCACTATTATTATACATTAAGATCCCCTAGCTCTTAACGTACGTGTTTCGTTCTCTAGCATCAGTGAATGTTTGCACCTTTTGTAATAGTCGTTGGAGGATTTTTCTGAAGAACAGTGGGCAGTTTAACTGCTCAGGACAAACAAGGGACTCATGAACAACTCTCACAAAACATAAACATACAGGGAACGACACACAGGATTAAGAATCGAGCGTGTGTAAATTCAGTTATTATTGTGTCTTGTGGACTATAATTTAAACCTATGTGAAATAGCTTATTCAGGGCAGAATTAAATTTAAAAAAAAAAACTAAATGCAATTTTAATGATTCGTCTTTCTTTTTTAAATTATTAACATTGTGCAGATTCTGCAAGGCGTATGTAAACTTGTCAACTGTAATTTACTACACTCTTAATTTTAGGGGTGAGCCTATTCCAATTTTTCTAATATCTAATAACTAATCAGAGCAAAGGGTCTGAAATATCATGATATAATGAAACATTTTCCAAGAATCGTATCACAACACACTAACTTTTGCACACAAACTGTTAGCAATACAGTAGTCTTGGATTTTTAAAAAAAAGCTGTTCGATACTTTAATTAATAAAATGTCTCCAAAACGAAATGTATTTTTATTATAATTTATCACGATCTCAATATTATATCATCATATCTGCCCAACCCTATTCAGAGCTCTGGATTCCAGTCAGATCTGATACTTACTTACTTATTTTCTTTCAGAAGATGAAAGATGGAGAATAATGTTCAGGGCCGCAGTAGAAAGGGGGGAAAGGTAAGCAGCCTTAGGAATGTGTTCTCATGGCACATTTTGAAAATATTCCCAATCTGCCACTAACCCAGCAGTTCAGACCAGCATTATGTCAGTATGCGGTGTCATTAGTGTATCATTTCAAAAAGTGTTCATATTAAATTAAAAACATCAGTCCAAACTTGTACCCTATTCCCATCCCATGCTCGCTCAAACACACTCGACATGCAAGGAAGTGGAAAGGTAATTTCCTCTAAGGATATGGCTTTGCAGTCATTTTGCCTTGGTTATGACAAAGAAAACAGGAGCAAGAAAAGTGACACGGATAACATAGAGGAATTCATAATTGAAAAAAATTTTTTTTTTACTCAATTCTCTATGTAACAAATATATATTAACAATAATCGAGCAGATGATCAACACTTTCTAACAATGCGGGAACATGACTGTGCTACCATGTGGTTATTTCAGGATATGTGATGCTTTTTGAACCATGAACATGTGACCGATTTTAGCATTCCTGTTTTGGTGTGGAAGCTCCTCACTGTGGTTTTTTCTCAATCAGAGACGCTGCCACATCTAGTTCCTTCTGTGCCTCTTCTCTCATCCGAGCCTTTTTCTCCATGTTTCTGCTGGTCAGGCTGTCGTGGCGATTTGCACCCTGCAAGGGCAGGAACATATTTTTTTGGGTTATGGACCAATGTAAATGTTTTATGACTGTGTACAACAAGCAAGCTTTCAGTCGTTTCACTCCAAAATGAGAGTTTAAGACAAGTGTCCTTATGCTGCCTTACAAATGTTGATTATTCCCGTACAGTGAGTTTCCAGTTTATTAGGTAACTTCCTACTGATGGTCTCATTTTTAAAGTGAGCTACATGGAGGTGTAGCTAATAAAGTAGTAGATCTGAATAGTGCATTATTAGGACAGGTAGAGTTGTTATAATGACCTACCTGTTTTCCCAGGACGACCATGCAGATGCAGCCTCCAATCGTCAGGACTATCATGACATAGCAGGCCTTAATACGCAGTCGGTTCCTGGCTGCATCAATCATCTCAAATCTGGAAATCAGATTTGTAACAGAAACGGTTTGTAGGCTGCTTTAAAGTTAAAAATGCTTTTACATTTAGCAGTGTTGAAAACCTGAGAGAAGATGAATACACTGCACGATACAGACAAGAGCCAGCCTTGGCAATGACTGCAACTCGTAAACTAGAGGAAAACTACTAGGAGCGTAATGATGAAAAATGTGGCTACATTCATAGAAATGGTTAGGGAATAGCAGTGAACCATCCCCTATTCCGTCTTTATTTCTTGTATAAAAATTAGCGCATTTCTTTCCTGCCAAGACATCTTAATGTGATTATTTTTAATATTTTATATATAAAACAAATGATATGAAAACAATTGAGGGCTGTTACAGGTTGAAAATATGGTAGCGCTTAAGTTTGGGAAACCACGCCTCCTTCACTGTGACTAACTGGCACCAGGGCCACGCCTCCTCCTGACAGTCATCTTATCATATGAACATCTCCAGCTCTCCTATTGAGCCACATATGTTCTTTGATCTTTTCCTGGATATCACGAATTACACCAATTAACTTTACACATGGGGAAGTGACTTTGAGAACAGATGTCACATGACTTCATAAACACACTTATCTGGCTACGGAAAAGGACATGACCACTTACGACACGAACTCTGGGATCTGCTCCTTGGATTTGAAGCGTCCGGACCACACAAGAACCTTCTTGTCCATCTCAGACGGACGGTAGCCGGGCATTTTGAACCCTGCTGTTTGTGCAAGAGAATTAAAAATAGACAGGAGTTAAAAAGTGACCTGGTAGATGAAAAACAATGCAATCAACACTTTTTTTTTTTTTTTTACCCCGATAACAGTTTACATATGATCAATTTACTTATGATTCATGTACATGTGATTTAATTACATATGATTCATTTTCATAACTCCATACAGAATCAAACTTTTAACCCCAGTAACATACCTCCCACAAGATACATGTGGTTCATTTACACTTGATTAACCCCAAAACCGTTAATCTAATTCTGTTATAGAACATGACAAGGAGAATTCTAAAAGCGACTCATGTAAACACACACCTTAATCACATTACTATCTTAATCAGAGTAAGGTCAGTAATTAGATTACTGCTGTCCGTGCAAACGTAGTGATTTACTAACCTTGTGTTGGCACTGACGCGTCATGTGGTTTACTACACAAATACCTCCAACTTGCTCCACTGACTGCAGATCTCTGCAATTGGCCTGGAGGCAAACCCAAATGAAAACCAGATCATCATGACATGGCAGTGGAGGAAAAACGTGTGGATGTTATCGGACAAGATGTACTCTTTGTATGTTGTATTTTGTGTGTGTGTGTGTGTGTGTGTGTGTGATGCCTGGAGCTACTGGGACCAGTATTTCCCCCTGGGGGATCAATAAAGTATCTATCTATCTATCTATCTCTTTACAGGTTGTGATGTCACTAAAATGACGTCATATTCCCAACAATAAGATATATAAACTACAGTAATTGTGAAGTTTGCAGTCAAGAGTCTGCACAGAATATTTGATTAAATTTATTCGCTATTTATTTATTATTATTTTTTTTAATTATCATTGTTTATATATTCTTCCAGAAAGAAGCAGGATGTTCAGCAAAAACACAATAATGTTTCTCACCTACAAAAGTACCAAAAGCTGCACGAGATCTGCGGATTGCGTTGAAGATCATGCCTTGAAGATAAACAAAGCTGTGAAATAACGGTAAGAAAATATCTGTTTGTTTCCTAATCCATTAAAACACACACACACACACACACACACACACACAAGTCCACTTCGTTCTCCTGGCACTGGAATCAAGACAGTTCATTGGATGTGTTTGATAACGTGCGTAGCGTGACTAGCCGCTCTGTGCTACCTTCACTGGTCCATCGAATCTGCGTTATACACATGTTTTCCAATTACACAAGCAACAGCGTGTCATTTCCGGTCCGTATTTTTCATTTAAACTACTAAGAGTTACAGGTTACAGTGGTTATCTTAAGTACACAACTTTTTACAAAACATCGCAGCTCATTATGCGCTTTACGTGTTCATGTGTGGGCTCAATGTCGTGATTACTATGTTGTATGTTCAGGTCATCGTGACATTCATTACAAACTTAATTTAATAGAGCTGTATTAGCATAGAGTGCAAACAGCATTGTGTTTTCTTTTCCACGAGCCATTTAGCAACTCGCTTAATTAACAACGTGATTTACATTTTACTGTTATCAAACAGTTGGGTGTGTTAAACACGTTTGAACACAACGGTACAGTGAAGGCACGTTAGCCAAACCGGTCCTTGTGGAGACTGTTAGTAGTCCGTAAAGACCGCCGGCTTAGGGCGTTCAATTCAAGTACAAAAGGACATAAAAAAATAATACAACAGCGCTACTATAAATGTAAACATTTTTAGTAATTTTTCAAACCCAATCATACTTCCAACTGAAATATTAATTCCCATTTGTTTTTATGGTAGGTTTCGTTTCATATAAATCTTTATTATGCTTTCGTAACGTAACGTCTCCTACTTATTTAAATGTATATTGTTAATTTCTATTTTATACAGCCTTCTTAATCTGATATCCAAATAAAACACGTCAACACGAAACATTTATGGAGTTAGTGCAATATTCTTTCACCAATATAATTCAGGCACTGTCTGGGCAGTTAGGACTCTCACAGGTTTTGAGGACCCTTCAGTCCATCATGGCGGCGCCCGGTGGTACTCTGAATTGTGCGGACTTTTTAATGTTTCAGGTAAAAGCTTTTGTTTTACCTTTTATTTTATTTGTTTTGCTTCAAGCTAATTCTATCGGATAGAAACCTGTCTTTGTGATTTTGTTGCTGTTTTACTGAAGTGAAGTTTATTAATAGCGGGCGTCCGAAGACCCGAGTTCATAGTCCCAGGGTTGACCACGGCTGGTTTTTAAACGCCTCCCTGTAGTGTTTATATATAGTGCACTAGCTAGGGTGTAGGATCCGTTATTTCACACGCTCCATCTAGGGAACGTTATAGTGAGTATGGAGTTGTTTGGGATGTGTCCCAGTTCTGTGCAGGATGGATACAAGGGGAAGCTACTCTACATCTTTAACGACTTCTCAGTTATATGTACAAGTGGCACCAGTTTTGTTCTGGGTTTACTGTTATTTACAATATATCCACCTCAATGAGCAATTTCTCTAGCAATTAGGTTTTTTTTCTGATTACAGATGTATTGGGGGATGTCTGTAGGTTTTCAGTGGCAATTTAACACACACACACACACACAAACACCTTGTCAATAGCTTGGTAAAATATTTATGATTAAATGAGGTCTCTTAAAGAAGTCCATGAAGGCGGAATACTCCTGTGTTTCTCTCTTTTAGGAGGTGTTAAAAACGATGCGTAACTTTGATGACCGGATCGTCCACGCTCTCAACACCACTGTGCCCACGGTGTCCTTCTCAGGAAAAGTGGATGTCACACAGACCTGCAAAGAGCTCTACGAGTCTGTACGTCTGCTGTGGAACTACACTGATCATATGTACATAACATTCAAGTCTTAATCAAATTGTGTGTGTTTGCTTGCATTAGGAAGACGCTTACATGATAACGTGTGTGTGTGTTGCATGTCTCTTCCAGCTGCTGGATGCCCATTTAAGTAGAGATAAAGCAATAAAAACGTGTATTATAGAAACCTCAGAAGTTGTTGGGCGGTTACGTGAAGCGAGAGCGAAGGACGGCGACAACCTGTCGATCATCAAACAACTCAGGAAAGAGCAAAACAAGGTAGTGCACATATTTACTGAGATTGTTTACATATGTCATGGTTGGGTACATGTTTACTGAGGTTGTGAAGTTATACACAAAATCTACACAACCTCAATGTATATCTACCAATATTTTGTGTGTGTGTGTGTGTGTGTG
>JAFFST010053945.1:396960-409841 GCA_022414735.1 Noturus placidus
TATATTAACCGGATGACTCTAAGTAAAATATTCTGAAAAGCAGCCAATAAAGAGTCCAGTGTAGGTGGGAACTCCTTTTAATACTGTTTAAAAAGCATTTCAGGGAAATTCCTCGAGAAATCGGTCGAGAAAATGGCAAGAACACATTTCAGGAAATTCTAGGCAAAAAGGGCATCTACTATGAGATTTTTTGTATTAATTTTGGATTTTTTATATCATGACATAATTCCCATAGTTCCATTTGTGTTACTCCAGAGTTTTGATGACATCATTATTATTCTAAATAACTTTGAATAATAAAGAATTATTAACTCATTCTCATTTAATGATTCTCATAAGGGGTGAGTGTGTCTAAACTTTTGACCAGTAGTGTATATCCAGAATCTTATTGGGCCTCATTTATCAAACAGGATACAAACGGATTTATGAGTAAATTGTTTGCATGAGCGTTTACACAAGTAATTTTTGTATTATGGAAATCCCCATGAATAAATTCGGAAAAAGGCGGCAGATGAATAGAACCGTCTATAAACACGAGAAACAAGCAGAAACATAAAACTAATAAAATTGTAATATTCCACAGCTGCAGTATGTAATATTTGTCTAAAAGTCTAATCTTTTACTTCTTATCCTCAGGGTTCAGATATTTTGGCAGCGGAAGCCGACATTCAGACGGATCATTTAAACGATAAAGGTAACATAATTTTTTGACGGCATGGTTTGCAAGGCTGTAGTTTTTGTCCGTCTGCATCAAATGACTTTCGCTTGTGTTTTTATTTTCCTATATCTGTCCTCCATCAGGAAGCCCATTTGAAGAAATTGCTCCTATTAAGACCTCCAGTCCGATTGAGCTGTTAGCAGTCGAGGGCTTTGCAGAGGATGCAGAAAAGCCTGTAACCTCACCGCTGCTCTTCGGCATCGAGGACGAGGAGCCAGTTGTGGTTGTCTTGAGCAAACAGATGAATCAGAGATCAGAATCTCCTAAGGACGTTCCAGAAGGGTGAGAATATCAGAAATTGCACTTTTTTCTTCCCAACTCAAAAGTTATTTGCTGAACATAAAAAAAAGTCAGTTATGTTTTCTTTTTTTAATGATTATTATTGTTGTTGTCATTATTATTATTATTATTATTATTATGTTTACAGGGACAGTGAATCTTTGGTGTCGCCTCCAGCACGATTGGAGTTTGGAAAGCCCCCAAAGCAGAATGATCCTGTAACAAGGTTAGTTAATAGATTTAAAGTGTAGATTCATGGATTTGCTGATCTGTACATGCTAGACTTCACTTTATTCTTTGTTTTTGTTCTTTTTGTTCAGCTCAACACCACTAAAAGCACCAGACCAAGTGTGTAATACCTCAGCACCGGAAGCTGAGGAAGAGTCTCAAACGTGAGAACTAAATTTTGCAGAAATCTTCAAACATGACACAACAAGAGCAGTTTGTAACCGATATTTGATTCTCCTGTCTTCTCATAATGAATGTTTGCTTATTTTTATCTGTTTATTTTTTCTTATGTCAGGGATGGCCGCATAACTTTATTCCCAGTAGTTTTGATTCAAAAGCATCTGCCTGAAGATGTGCATCTAGAGGAGCAACCTAACAAACAGGTGCAAGAAATGGCAGTGGAAGTTGCGGTTAAACAATTGTTGTTCCAGAAAAAGCTGAAAAATTCCTTACAGCCTAAAGCCTCATGGTGAGTTATTAAAGTATTTTATTTTTTTAATTTTTTGTTTACAGTGTGCAGTATGCTGTCAAAATACAAAAATTTAACACATGCGTAAAAAAATGAAAACGTACAGATAAAAATAGCATGCAACACCAATAACTTCAATTCAATTTTATTTGTATATCGCTTTTTACAACAGACATTGTCTCAAAGCAGCTTTACAGGTGTATCAATATTGTGTATATATATATTAAAGGTGCGAATTTATCCCAACTGAGCATGCCACAGAGTGGCGACAGTGGCAAGGAAAAACTCCCTAAGATGTTTTAAGAGGAAGAAACCTTGAGAGGAACCAGACTCAGAAGGGAACCCATCCTCATCTGGGTAACAACAGATATTCTGGAAAAGTTCATTATTTATTTATATGAAATCTGTATAGCTTAGAAGAAGCCTTAGTCCCAGCAGTCTGGAATTGGAGTAGATGAGAGCTCCATCCAGAGGTAGGACATCCAAAACGGATCGTGAAGGTCGGGAGAGCAGAAAGGATCAGGATCTCTAGTATCTCCATAAGATCATGTGTAGCTCGACAGAAGGAGAGAGGGAGAGAAAGGATTATTAGGACTGGGAATTAAAATAAATAAATTAAAAATGGCGCACTTATATAACGCTTTTAACCAAAGCGCTTTACACTGTGTCTCATTCACCCATTCACACTCACAGTAGCAGAGCTGCCATGCAAGGCGCTATCTTGCCATCTAGGTCAACTTAGGGTTCAGTGTCTTGCCCAAGGACACTTCGCATGTGGAGTCATCTGGGCAGGGAATCGAACCGCCAACCCTGAGCCACAGCCGCCCTAGCCGAATTAGCATAATAGAAAGTCTAGTCAGGTTAGACTAGAGTAAAAAAATGTTTTAAGCCTAGACTTAAACACTGAGACTGTGTCTGAGTCCCGAACACTAATTGGAAGACTGTTCCATAACTGTGGAGCTCTATAAGAGAAAGCTCTACCCCGTGTTGTAGCCTTCACTATTCGGGGTACCGTCAATTAGCCTGCATCTTTTGATCTAAGCAGTAGGCATGGCGGATCATAGAAAACCAAAAGATTCTGCTCTCCGGACCTGCATGATCGGTCTCGGAGGTCCTACTTCTGGATGGAGCTCTCATCTGCTCCAAATCCAGACTGCTGGGACTAAGGCTTTTCAAAGCCAAACAGATTACATATAAAGCAATAATTGTCTCTTTAAGAATGTCTGTTGTTACCCAGATGAGGATGGGTTCCCTTCTGAGTCTGGTTCCTCTCAAGGTTTCTTCCTCTTAATACATCTTAGGGAGTTTTTCCTTGCCATTGTCGCCACTCAGTGTCTTGCTCAGTTGGGATAATTTCTCACTTTTACTGTGTATGTACTGTGTTTGTATTCCTGTAAAGCTGCTTTGAGACAATGTCTATTGTAAAAAGCGCTATACAAATAAAATTGAATTGAATTGAATTAAATACTGTGACGCAAGACCATTTAGTGCTTTATAGGTTAGTAATAGTATTTTTAAATCAATGCGAGCTTTTACTGGGAGCCAATGCAGTGTTTATAAGATTGGGGTGATGTGGTCGTGTATTCTGGTTCTGGTTATAAGATGTAGTTGTATATAAATGTAAGAAGTGTCGTACATTTACAGAATTATGTTGCTGTGTTCAAATGTGTGAATGTGTGTGTTACTGCAGAACATTCAACCTCTTACCAGTTAACACTTAGTTTGTGCTTTTGTTTTTCTTTTTTTTTTTTAAGCATTTTTAATGTAGCGAGTTAACTTCTGCTTTAAAGTTTGTGGACAATCAGTTGTTTTTTTGTTTTCAAACTATAATGTTAATATTTTAAAAAATAATTTGCACAATGTATAGCGTAGCCCACATACTTGCATGTAATACCTTTTTCCGTAGCCTTCAATTTGCACAATGTTTGAAGGACAACGTTGGGCAGAATGTGAAATATTTTTTATTTATAAAAAAAGAAAATAGAAATCGGCCTATTAATCGAAGAAATAATTGACAGATTAATCGTTAGCTGCAGTTCTGACGTCGTGAAGGATTACTTTTATACTCTGCACTTTCTTAGTGATTGAAAGTCGATTAAGTTCCCTTTTATGATTAGTTTCAGGAAACAGGAAACCGTTAAACAACCAGTTCGTGCTCCTTCACCACACGTTCAGGAGGACGAGTTCATGATTTTGGAAGATGACAGTCCCATTCGCTTCACCATTCCGAGGAAGACCGAGATTAAAGCAAAACCTGAGAATGGGTCTGCAAAGCCGGATTCAAAAGAGAACGCATCTCCGAAGCAGACCGAAGAAGCTGACAAGCACAATGATGAACCCAAGAAGAAAACACAGGCAAAGCATGAAAAGGTCAGTGGCATGACCACTAAAGACCGCATGGTTCAGTCAGCTCCAGAAGAGAGGGAGGACAAAGCCAATGAAGACGTGGGAGATGGAGAACAGATCTGTCTTTCTCCAGACACCAGACAGGATGCTGATATACCTGGTATGCTCAGAAAATAGAGACTGCTGATAGTTATAATATCATCTGCCCTGCAAATATATCTCTGTCCCTTACAGCTTTACTGTACAGTTGCAGGTATGCAGATCGCTTGAAAGCATACCACTTTGTAAAGGATGGCTAGCGTGTTTTAAGGGAGTCTGTCTGAATCAGACCGAAATTGTTTGGTTTGGATTGGGTTTACCGTGTTACTGTGTACTTAAATTAAATCACCCGAAATAATATAAACGGAGTGAAGGAAAAGCACAGAGAACACAGAGCCATGCTGCCAAGCAAAGGATTATATTATATTATAAATATCTAGTTGAAAACATTTTACGTACTGCATCCAGGATTAATTTTCTACACTTTAAAATTTTATTTTTATTTGATCCGAACATCCACAACACATCTTAATACTAGAGAAATAGTAAAGAATTTCTGCAGAAATTATGTGGGTCAGTTTAATGGCTCGAATATAAAAAACAAAACGGAAATAATACACCTACAGGACATGCTTGGTTAACTTGCTAAAAAGACGTAGGATACAATCTGTAAAATTGGTGACAGGACACAATTTCTTCGGTTGAAATGCAGTCGGTTGGTCAAATAATAAATACCTAAAAATCTGTCCTCCTCTGAAAGGAAGGTTGATGTTGATTCCATTTGCTTTGTCCAATTACGTGGATTGTTCAACTGACTGAGGTGTATGTTCATTACATAGAGTTTGCTTGTTCCACATCTCGTCTTGTTAGATGTCTGTAGACCACTACTTAATAAGAAGGTTTTTTTTTTCTTTTCTTCTGCAGTCTTTATAAAACATTTTTTGTTTTGTTTATAGTTACAGGTAAGCAGAGATCAAAAGCCAAAACCTCTAAGCCTGATCAGCATGGCAGCAAAGATGGAAATGACGGTGGTGGCAAAATTCCAGCTGAAAAGCCTATCGCTACAACAAAGAAATCTGCAAAATTGCCCACCAGTACTAATGCAGGACAAGAAGAGCCTGCGTCAAATGTGAAGAAGAAACCCAGGAAAATAAAATCCACCATAAAGGCAGGTGTACCTGAGTGTACAGGTTCAAGCTCTGCAAAAGCAAAGAAACAGGATGATGACAGGAGGACGATAATGAATAAGAAACGGGCTAAAGAACAGTATGTGGATGAGGAGTATGTGGAGTATATGGACGAGGTACAAAATCACACTGAACCACAACCGGAGGTTCAGAGCACAAGGACAGGTACGGGAATGATCATGATTATTCATTGTTGATTAAATGACAGATGTTAACATTAACATGTAATAAGTAATTTAAAATAAGTAATTGTTGCTCTTTGTTGTTTTTTTTATTTTTATACTTTCCAGTTAATAAAGCAAACAAAGAGCCTGCATCTAAGCAGCGTGCTCAAAAGAAGCCACTAAAGGTAAAGAAGACAAAGAAAACAAAAGAAATGTTCAAGGTAAAGGAGCTCCCTGTGCCTGAGTCTGCAGATGTTTCTGCAGAGAGTCCTGCAACCAGCAGGAGGAAGAGAAAACCACCCGGTGAATGGTGGCTTATGCAGCATGATGAGAATAGCACGCAGGAGCAACAAGAGGCAGTTCAGTCTTCACAAGAGCTCAAATCCAACAGGAAAACCCAAAGGAAAGCTCCGGTGTTAACAGACTCGACCGAAGAAGAGTTCGTTACGACTTCTCGGGAAACCCGGAATGAGCCTGTTCCTGTTCAGAAGCTGCCTAAAAAGGTCAAGAAGTCACAGACTGATAAATCTGAGTCTAATTCTGCTGGTTCCCCAAAAAATCTCAAATCGGCAGGTGGCAGACGGAAACCAAAGCCAGGAGCTCGAGACCATCGTGAAATGACACCAGCTCTGAGGGTTGAAGAAGAGGCAAGAGAAAACGAGGCTTCAGGGCAGCTCAGTCCAGAGTTGGCATGTAGCCGACTTCCTAGACGGCGCAGTCTAACTCCAGGTAAATACACACAATGAAACATTTGTCTCTTAATAGCCATCTCGTTATTCTGTGTGTGTTTCTTTTAATTTTTTTGATCTGCTTCAACCTGTCCCCACCTCAGCGATAAATCTTGCCATGCTGACAGCTTGTGTAGTGCGAGTGGTTCAGCAACAATATTTATCTTTATGCATTTATATTTATGAATACTTATTTCCTCACAGGAGATAAAAGGGTCTTTGATAATATCTACACAAGGGAAGATCAGAGCGGATCTGCTCAGAAACGTCCTCCACGGTTACCTGATGCGCTGGAGAGTGTTCCTGTAAAACGCCAGAGAAACGCAGTTCGGAACTGGTGGGAGGTTCCAAAGTCTCAAGGACCTGCCAAGAGCTCTCGGTCTCCGCGAAATTCTTCTCCGCAGACATCCAGACCACAGATGGGCCCTCCGCAGAGTGCGTTTCATAAAACGGCCAGTTTAAAAAAGACAGTGGGTCGTAGCCGGAAAAGTACTAAAACGAACAACATGATTAACACTCCGAAGTCGGTTAGAAAATCGTTGGCGAAGTTTGATGCCTTATATGACTCTGGGAAACCGGGCTCCTCTATAGAGAGAGGGCAAGGACCCCAGCAGAAGGGCCGCAGAAACTTGTTGCACTCTCTAGAGGAGCAGTCAGAGCAGTCTAGTGGATATTCTCACAACGACTATCAGCAGCAGCAGAATGCTACTTTTGACATTTGTGCAAGTAGTGACGTCCCAGAGTCCAGTGCTGCTTGGAGGAAAACGAATTCACGAGCGTCAAGCGGATCCAAAAGGGCATCCAATTAGTAAGTCGCCTCAAAACGAACAAATAAAGTGTTGTTAAGTAGTCTCTAATAAAATTCATCTGAAGTGTGTTGGATTTAAAAAAAACAACTTTTTCTTGTGATTTAGTGACATCACTTTCAAAAGTGGTCCTTCATCACTGATTGAGCTGGAGCGATATGAAGAGGATGAGGATGTTGGTAAGTGATAACTAATTAGCCTGAATATACAGAATGGCTCACTAATTAGAGGTATTCAAACTGGAGTGTGTGGAGATGTTTTGAACCCTTTCTGGAAAGCCCTCCCCCATCCATTACAACAATCTTACATTAGTAATGTTTTTGCCTGTACTTGAAATACTGGATGATGCACTTATGTGGCACAGTTAGACCTTCCATCATGGTAAATGGAGAATTATTTGAATTCACTGGAACCTTTTTTGACCATATTAAAAAAAAAAGGTATAAAACAAAATTATTATTCTCTCCAAAAACTGAAATGGGCTTCATGGAGGGAAAAAGTTTGAATAAATTGGCACTAAATAATTTTTTCATCTAGCCTGTGAAATCTGTTCTATATGCGAATGTACAGTATCTCACAAAAGTAAGTACATGTAAATATTTGATGATATCTTTTCATGTGACAACACTGAAGAAATGACACTTTGCTACAATGTAAAGTAGTGAGTGTACAGCTTGTGTAACAGTGTAAATTTGCTGTCTCCTCAAAATAACTTGTATATCAATTACACTCTGATTTCAGATATTCCATCATCTAGGGTGATTCCTCAAACGCAATTCACGCCCCGTGTTCTGTCCGAATGTGATCTGTGTGGCCCTCCACTAAAGCCTATTGTTCTCGATACGGATGACTGGGATAACCTCTGCATTTGGTTCACTCATATCTGGCCAACCTCTTCAAAAGGTAAATTCTCAGCATGGTTATTCGGATATAAAAATATTCTATCCGTAACGCTGCGCAAACGGTGACTGAAGGTGAGTGAATGAATTATCGTTAATGAACATTGGCTACGTGGCTATATTAAGACAAGTTCATTTTCCTTTACTAGATGGTAAAGGCATTACCCCAGATGACTTCCACTGGCACTGTCATGCGGGACGAGCCATGGGTCATATGGTCGACCTTCAGAACAACACGTTCTCAAGTGGCAAGCTTTTATTGGGTTCGTATATGAACAAACCTGTTCAGACGGATCTTGACGCAATTACCGTAAGTGCCGTGTTAATCATTTTTGTTAATCAAGAGTATGTGATCAGAGGTGATTACTCTTTCCATCAGATATAGAAATTTCATGAGCTTATTTTTTTATTTTTTCTATTAAGGTATATAACATAGCATCAAGTTGTGTGCGTGTGGAAACCGACAGCGCCAAGGAGGTCTACAACTCGGGGCAAACGTTTATGACGTCTATTGGTAAGAAGTTAAAATATAATGAATTAGCTTGACTTTGATTTATTATAATTTGTAATATTATTCTCGTATCTCTTCACTAGGGCAATCTTACAGCATTCACAACTTGTGCCAAGAGCCTGCTGTTCTGTGGTACCACAGGATGTTACCAAATCACACAACGAACTGAGTTTGAAGAAGCAGCACTGCAGGAAATCATGTCCTTTGGTACAAGTGTTTATGGATGTGATAGGATTAAGATATTGATGTTGTCACATGATGTAAATATATTGTTGTTTTTAAAGTCTAAAAGGCTTAGTATTTGCATTTAGAGGGACAGTTCTGCTTGTTGCGACTTTATTAAAAATTTTTTAATGTAAATAACATTGTTGCACCATTACAGATTGAAAAGACAATATGACTCGTATTGTTGAACTTGTTATTTAAAGCATTGCGTCCTATTTTTGATATGAATGCATAAATGTTTAGGCCGTGTCCCTTTAAAATGTCAAATAAAAGAACTGGTCAGTAGGGGGCATTGTATCATAATGCATCTAAGTCTTCGTTAAAAAAAAAGAAATCCAGTGAAATTCTGTATATTTGGAGATTGTGTCTGAACGTAGATTGGAGAAATCCTGATTATCAGCATCAGTATGTGAAGTGGCCTCACAGCCTTTAGTGGGTATTTAGGACATGAACATTATTAGTATTCATCTCTGACAATGCACCAGTGATGAATTTGCATTGAAATGTTTTCTATTAGAAATGATTGAAACTCCACAGTCTGCTTTGTGTTCTGTCCGTTTATTCAGCGATCTGGAGGTGTCCTCTGTTCTTTTTTTTTTTTTTGGTTATTTTTGGGCCACTGTTAATTCAAATGGGATCGTGCTTCATTTACACAACATGCTCAACATTGCACAACTTCAAATCCAAACCCAGCAATCAAAGAAAAGCAGTTGAGCATCTTGCAAAGTGACAACTTTGTGGATAAACAGGAAGTCCTGATTAAGATGTAGGACACATGTGCCGCTGCTGGCTGGTACAGACGTGTTCGAGGTCTTCACTCTTGTATATGCAGAGACGTTCGGTCCTGTTATGGTCATGTTCAGCTAAATTCAGCACTTTGTTTATGCTGATGTTAAGCATGCTTAGAGATTACATGTGCTGTTCACAAGTGTTAAGACAAACCTTGTTGAAATGACTTCAGAATCAGAAGCTGACAGTGTGAGATGTAATAATGACACGTTATGAGATTTAAGTTAAGATAAGCACTTTATAAATTTGTATTTATGTGATCGAGTTGTGGAGGGATGTAGAGTTGATCATCGCTCAGACATTTTTGTTTCTGAGATGGAAAAATCCTTTCGTATAACTGTTTTTGTTTTTCTTTTTTTGGAATTGTGTTGCTATTTTAGACACTCCTATACTTTTGTCATTATGATATTTTTTTTTTCCTTTAAGAGGCACAAGGCAAGCTATTTCTTCACATTTTTATTAGTAGTTTCTTAATATAATTAAAGGATAAAACAGTTTGGGGAGTGTTGTTATAAGGAAATAATCACCAGGGTGTGTGGGGTTGGTTAATTTCCTATAACATCACATCCCAGTGTTTTATTCCTCTTCAGTAATTTGTTGGTATTTTCAATTTATTAAGCAGTGGCGTCATACTTTGTATCCATTTATAGTTACATTTAATGTTAAAGAATGTCCGTGAGGTTAGTCACTCTTATCGTTTCCGTTATAACAGTCTGTCCTTCGAAAGTAAAAAAAAAAAAAAAAAGACCACAAACGCAGATTACCATGTTACCAGGAAAACAAAGCGCTCTGTCCTGAAAACTTTACTTTATCAGAAAACTTAAAAGTAACAGTTTTACCGGAGACTTCTTCCAAAAAATCCTACGTAAATGTCTCGCCATGAACAAACAACAAAAAAAAAACCCAATGTACCATATCAATGGTTACACATTTTTTTAAATATTTATGTGGCGTGTTCACCCTACACTTCCTTGTGTAAGTTGTTACCTTAGAAACGATAACCTATTAAAGCAAGCTCATTAATATAAATGTGTGATTTGAATTACAGCCGGTATAACTCAGAGCTACTGTTGTTCAAAACCAATCCCCACTTTCTGACCAATCAGATTTGTCACAACAATGCTGTGGTATAATCTGAAGTAATGGACATTCCACCATTTTATTGAGCTACAGACAGAATATAAAACGCATTTTTTTTTTATTAAAAGTACTCAGCAAAGTGTGTACTGTTATGTTATGAATCAACCGTTTTGATTAATGACGTATTGTTTTGCATTCTAGGATCGAGTAACGGATAAGAAACATCAGCAGCTTGTGTCATCAATGTCTTCTCTTTAATCTTAAAGCCTTTCTGGGTTTTAGAGACAGCATGGCTTAGAAAAGATCAGCGCAGAAGAACTAGTGGATAAATTTCTTCTTTAAAGTGAGTGCCAACTGGCTGCCCGGAGTCAAATATCGAATAGCACTGATTTTTCTAAAATGATGAGCTTCTGTCTCCTGCCAGTCTGGATGAAGCTAACAGTAGTAAAAACAACTAACCTTTGAACCTCGTTTGTTAACTCTAACCATGGAGGAAAGGTTATGTTTGAAATGCGTCTGTAAAAAAAAAAAAGATAGGTGACCTTTCTGGGCCTACATACTCACAAATATGTGCAGCTCTTGTCGTCTTGTTACTCCTGGCCTTTACATTTAGCTGGTATGGAGATGAAGAGCATGTCTGTGTTCAGGGAATAGTTTTGCGGTCTAAAAAAAAAAATACACGAAGAGCTCGGCAGTCACCTAAAACCATATAATTCAGGAAAACGATTTCCTGACTCAAGCCAACTTCTCAAATCAGGTATGTTCTTAGACGTAAACCAAAGCAGAGTACGGTTTAATGACGTTGCATGCTCCTCAGAGCACTGATTATTGTGTTCTCTCATTTTCAGGGAATGCGGCAGGTGGGAGTTCAGCGTGGATGAAGGTGATCGGAACGGAGGATGAGAAAGTGGCTTAGTGAGGCAGTCGAGATAAAGATCACACCTCTCAACAGAAGATGCTTCACATCTTTATCCTTCCCTCCATGTTTTTGTGAGATCAAGCTCAGGTACTTAGCCGGTAATGGAAACTGTTATCGTTTCATCCCGAGCTGAAAATAGTTATATTGAAGTTTGGCAAGAAGCTGCAGTTAACATGTGGTAGGAAATTGGGGGCCCATGTGGCAAAAATGTAGTCTCGCAACAGATGACAATGTTTAAAAACAAAAAAAATCATTTTTAATGTGGCGTGTTGCGAATTATTTAGGGTTTGTTGGCATCAACACAACAGCAATATTGCCATGTTTAAACCTATTAAAAAGACTTCAGTGTGAGGCTGATAAAAGTTATACAATATACAGTTGGTAGAGCGGGTTGTCCACTAATCGTAGGGTTGGCGTTCCGATTCCTGGCCCACATGACTCCACATGCCGAAGTGTCCTTGGGCAAGCCACTGAACCCCAAAAAGTTGCCCCTGATGGCAAGTTAGCTCCTTGCATGGCAGCTCTGCTACCATTGGTGTGTGAGTGTGTGTGAATGGGTGAATGGGACACAGTGTAAAGCGCTTTGGATAAAAACGCTATATAAGTGTGACTTTTACATTTATATAGCCAAATGTTTGTGGTCACCTGACAATCATACCTATATGTGCTTGTGGAACATCTCATTTCAGATTTGGTCCCCTGTTTTGATGTCATAATAGCCTCCACTCTTCTGGGAAGGCTTAGAGCGTGGCTGTGGTGATTTGTGTTCATTAAACCACAAGAGCATTAGCGAGATCAGGCAATGTTGAGTGAGGAGTCCTGGTGTACAGTTGGTATTCCAATTCATCCCAAATGTGTTCAGTGGGGTTGATGTTTGCGCTGTGTGCAGGACACTCCAACAAACCATGTCTTCATGAAGCTCACTTTGTCCCTACAGCATACAAAGACATTCTACAATAAAATAAAATTGTGTGCTTCTATCATTGTCATGAATGTTTTGGGTAGGAGCATATATGGGTGTTATGATCCAGTGTCCAGAAACTTATATCTCAACTTGTGAATATGAAATTACATAAGTTCAGATATAATTTTTTTAAATGTAATTTATAAAAAAATGATTTATACCTTTGTGAGTGTTTTATTCTCATCAGGTTGTGGCTGAAACTGTTCTAGGTACACTGTGCATGAAGTGGAAATACACCCTGGGATGGGATGCTAGTTCTTTTGCACAATTTAGTGTATACGTTCCACCTTGGAAAGTAACCAGGGAACTTTGAGGAAAACTAAAATTACATGTGGAGAGTGCACGAGAATCCAAACAGACAGGAGATGCATCATGCTGTATGAATCATTTTACATTTACATTTATTCATTTAGCAGACACTTTTATCCAAAACGACTTACAAATGAGACACACTCACACACCAATGGTAGCAGAGCTTCCATGCAAGGTGCTAGCTTGCCATCGGGGGCAACTTAGGGTTCAGTGTCTTG
>JAFFST010053946.1:8331-28994 GCA_022414735.1 Noturus placidus
GTATGGATTTATGAAAATGAATCATATGTAATTAAATCACATGTACATGAATTATAAGTAAATTGATCATATGTAAACTGTTATCGGGGTAAAAAATGTTGATTCTGTATTGATATAGTTTGTTGTACTCTGAAAAGTCTATGAAGAATCAATAAAAATTGTTATAAAAAAAAAAAATACAATGCATGTCATTGGACTGGGCAAGGAAATTGGAGGAAACCCCCGAAGCACAGGGAGAACATGCAAACTCCATACACACAGGGCCGGGGCTGGATTCAAACCCCCAACCACTGAGATGCGAGCCAAAAGTGCTAATCTCTGAGCCACCATGCACCCCAGAATATAAATATGTAAAAGATAACACATCTATGATGCTTCTCGATCACCATTGTCCTATGGTTGCTATGGTGATGTGAGCTTCTTAAATGTCAAGTTGTGGTCTGTAGTCATAGTCTAGTTTGATACTAATCTCTAGTCAGTACACTTGGTTTGAAGCATTTAACCCAACAACAGAGGGTTTCCATTTGAGCATGAAACTTGGTTTGTTAATTATACATTAATTAACATTAACAGTAATAACATAATTGCATGTACACAGTAATCACAATATTCGTTAATACACTCATTAAGAAAACATTCTGGTTATATAATTTACAATTTTATGAACAATAAACTTCCTCTGTATACATTGAAATGCTACCAGGCCAGTTTGGTTATTTTGGGTTATTTCCTCTAGCTGCTGGAAAGATATTTCCATTATTAAGAACGCAACCATATTCTGTGTAACATGGGAGTTTTCCTATGTGTGTCGATGTAAACATGGCCTCTTACAGATGCACTCAGGAAGCTATCGTGAAAAAGCACCTGTGTGGGCAAAACACCATTTGACTGTTTTGTCAACGTTACAGACTTTCGACTCTGTTGATGGAGGCCACTTTCTCCTGAAGCATGGAGACAAACTAACAGATGCAGAAGAAATGCTATTTCAGTCCAAAAAGACACTGTTTTCCAGGCAAAACTTAATACCGGGTGAAAACACGGCTGGCAATGAGGTGTGTTTGTGTGGACAAAACATGAGACGTCTGTTTCGTCAATGTTATGGAGGAGTTGCTTTGTTGACTGTGGCCTCCTTCTGTCACAGCGTGGCTCTCACACTGACTGTACAGACCAAAAATATGGAGTATTCTGGGTGTAGTCCAAACCTATGTAGGTTCAGTGTATATTCAGACGTCTTAACCTAAACTTTGCAAAAGATCAATGCGATTTGTCCATTTTTTTTCATCGTTTGTTCAGTAGATCACAGTAGACACAGTTCCATCTAGCACAGCGGTGTCCAGTCTTATCCAAAAAGGACCGGTGTGGGTGCAGACTTTCATTCTAACCAACCTGAGTCTATTAAAAGCTCAACTGATTAAACATCTGGAATCAATCAGGTGTGGCTCCTGCTTGATTAGAATGAAAACCTGCACCCACACTGGCCTTTTCCAGATAAGATTGGACACCACTATGCTAGATGGAACCATCTTTCTATTATTAACTAGTGCAGTTACAATGGTGGAATAATTCCATAATATGGAAGGGGAAAAAATGGAGACAGCAAATATTGGACTCCAGAATTCATTGCAGCTACATGATACAGAGGAGTTAAAGCAGATACTGCCCTGCTTGGGGGGAAAAAACAATACAAACAATCACAGAAATTCTAATGGTTTTCACTATAAATACCATTACAAACCATCAGCTGTTAACCATTAAAACCATTACCATTATTGGTCCTTAATGCTATACACTAGACATAACATGTCAACAATAGAACGCAACAAATTACCAGCAGAGACCTATAGGAACCATTTCATTTTCCAATACAATTCCCATTAAAACCATTACAAATTTTATGATGGTTTCGATTGTTTTTTTTTTTCAGCATAGTGGGCTGAGCTAGATGAGATGACCTGCGTGATGGCATTGATGGTATTAGCATTAACGTTGAAGCTTTGGATGTTGTCCAGAATGTACAGATGAGGATGTGAGACCTGGAGGCAAGGTAATGCAAGGCTAAATCTACTGGCCACATTATTAGCAGGCAGTTGAATGGCATTGTGGGGAATGTAGGAAACCGTTAACCACAGAACAGCTAGACTCAATAATAGAATTAATCAATCTTACTTGCTATTGAAAGTTGCATAATTCTAAAGATATGTGATATATGTGATATCATTATTATAAATAAGATCATATGCAAGATGTTCAGAAAGGGTTTGCCTTTTAAGTTTGTAATGATACAGTATCCAGTAAACTACACATCTACAGATGATAACTTTGTATTAAATTGTATTAATTAATTATTTTTTAAAAAAATTTTTATCCATGCTGAATGTGTTAGCGTGGTCATGACCAGCTTCATTGTTCTCCTTTTGCCTGCCTGCTTCTTTAACGTGCCTCAGTCTAGCTATGTCTAGACCGCCAGATAGTCAGATACACTAATAGAAGTCCCCTTTAGAAAGGAGAAGTGGTGTGAAAGTCATGTAGCCAGCAGAAATAATGAGGCTAACAAAACCATTTCCTTTTTGTTCAGAACAGTCGCACCCTCATTACACACACATGCACATGCACACCTACACACACGCACACACACACATTAGAGTCTTGCTATACATTGTCATCTTCATAGTTTGTCTTTCTCCCCTGTGACGGTTTAGCCGTGTGCCTATTTTTAGGGTTGTTTTCCCCCTTGTGCGTGAATGTGGTGGGGTGTTTATGTGCACACGTGCAGATGCATGTGTAAGAGCACGAGTGTATGTGTGCAAGTGTGTTATCTCAAAGGTTCAGCTGTGGCTTGCTGCAGTGCATTATATGTGCTGAGTGAGTGAGAGAAACGTTTGCTCTTGTGAAACCTCACTGACCAAAAACCACATGCTATTTCTTCAGAAGCGCAGCCTCTCCCTCACCACACCTCTCTCTCTCTCTCTGTAACTGTTATGCATATAGAAACTGGAAAAACATAAAGATCTTCACATCATCTTACTTCTGTTTGCATTATATCTTGTACTCAACTCAATGTAGGAGGTAACCATGAGCATCTTATTGAATTTTTATAGGAAAATGTGATTTTATTTTATTTTTTTTGCTTGTTTTTGTTTTACACCAACACGCTATGACGGCTTGCGTAATCACTGACAAGTTACAAGTTTAAAGGTCTTCAGATTTTCAGAGTTGCGAGAATGTTTCCTCACATGCTGGTTGCTTCGTTGTTGTGGTCTGCTTTCATTTCTCTGTTTATCATCATGCTGTTTTTTTCCCATCCTTTTCCTTTTTTTTCTCCCCCTGACGCTTTCTTGTAAATTTCAGTGCGGATGATCTGCTGGCCTGTGTTGTCATGGCAACTGAGAGGATGTTCACACCAAATGACTTCTACTTCTTCTTCTTCTTCTTCTTCTTCTTCTTCTTCTTCTTCTTCTTCCACTCTGTCATGTAATCATTATATTATCCACCCTGCTGTCTGATTTCCTGCCTCTTCTTTTTGTTCTTCTTTTTCGTCTTCTTATTCATCACCATCGTAGTCTCGTTGTATTAACAGTGCCAGAAAACAGTGGAAGCAAATTTAATTTTGATTTTATGTACCATGAAATGTCTCTCTTTAAAGTTCCAACTGTAAATCGGTCATAATCGGACTTTCTCACCGCAGTGAGTTCAGTCAAAAGATGACGCTCTCTTATCACAGCATCTCAAGTGCAGCTCTTTGCCTCCTCGTGCGTTTCTAGGTGTCAAATTGGATTTCACACCTTCCACCCTTCCACCTCTCCTCTCATGCATGAAGTGTTTATGTGTCACTCACTCAGAGTGAAACAAGGGCACACATTCACACCGTAACCTGCTCCACTGTGGTGCTGTCTCTCTGATTTGTTGTACGATAACCACATGTAGGGTCCATCAGATATGACAATGCTAACTCTGGGTTTCTCTCACTCTCTCTCTCACACTCTATCTCTTGCTCTTTCTCTCTCATACACACACACACATACAGGGTATTTCATGCTTTTTGTACAGCCTTATAGTGTGGGTGAGTGGCAGAGTGGGGAAGATGCTCACATGTGCATTGTCTTAGAAGGGGAAAGTTAGCACGCAATAGCCCCATGAGACGACAGAGAACAAAGATAGGTCACAGCCACACAGTAGCATGTGAGCAACTTGTCTAGTGTGAGATACAGAGGAAATGGAAAGTATGTTTTGGGGATGAAAGTGTTATCTGAGGTTTGCGCTTTAGTACGAAGGTGTCTGTATGTGTGTGTGTTTCACCAACCGATCAAAGGCATATTCACTGTAGGCAGAATGTATGCAACCTCTTATCTGCATATGGATGCATAGATATAGAGATACAGATCATCGTCCCTCGCAGAGGAAAACCCCGGTATTTCTGTCATTCACAAGAACATATCTGAAGCCATTACGCAGAATTTTGTCTCATTACAGTTCTGGTATGTTCCTAATTACACCCATGCATGGGTTGCTGTTTTGTACGTGTATGCAGTTTTTGTTCCATTGACCCTCTTTCTAACTTTCTTCTTCCTTTGTGGATGAATAGATGTAACCATCCTGCTGAAAAGAAGAAAGAAAATCATTAGAACAATTGCATTCTTTTTCACTTTACAACGGGGACCAACCGTGTGGTGTCAATTAATTATCTAATGGTTTTAATGGTTACCAAAATGAATGCAAATTTGACAATGTCTCTGTGTCCGTGTTCCCTTCAGGTTCTCCAGTTTCTCCTTTCAACCTCCCAAAACATGCCAGTCGGTGGTCTGCCACTCTAAATGGCCCCTGAGTGTGTATGAGTGTGTGAATGAGTGTGCATTGTGCTCTGTGATGGACTGGTGTCCCATCCAGTGTGTATTCCTGCCTCACACCCAGTGATCACCAGAGTTGGGTGTAACGCGTTACTGTAGTCCGATAGTGCAGTAATGTAACGCATTACATTTTACATTTATATTTTGATTACAGTTATTGATGTCGATAAAATTACATTACTTGCATTACAAATTTATTATTAAGAAAACAATATTAAATAAAATGCATTTTAAAAATAAATCACTTTTTTTTTAAACCAGTAAAAGGGTTGAAACTGAAACTAACATCCTCTGACACTGAGCAGGAAAACAAGGTTTGTAAATATTTATATGACTTCCAGTTTACGTGAACATGATATAAGCAGATCATGAGGAAATATAATGTACTTTGCATGGAGTGTAGCAGCTAAACCCATAGCTTAGCTGTGCCTCCCCTTGGCTAGCGACACCAAAATAATCTAGTTAGAAAAGTTTAATGTTTTATCGGACTTGTAGTCTGTCACGGTCGCGTATAGGAGGCGGATGCAATTGCTGGATTTTTTTGATGATTTATTATATATAACGAACCAAAACAAGAAACAAACACTAAGCTACGTAAACACTATGGCATGAATCTAACACTAAGACTAAACATGAAAAACACGGGCATGACACAGAACACCGAGAGACATAGAACAAGAGTCTAAACACAATTAACGAAAGACAAAGACTAAGTGCAAAACCCAACTATATATACACCCCAGTGCTCATTAACCAAAACATGAATCAGGTGCAGAAAACCATGTGACTTGCGGTGGCTGATGGGAAATGGAGTCCAGAGTCCTTAGAACCGTGACATAGTCATACAAACGGTAACAACAGCCGAGTTAAGTCTCATGATAAATCCGACTTTTTCTGATCCTATCATACATTGACGGGCCCTAAAATTACTGAAAGAACTCAGTTTCACGTTGTAGTGTATTTGTGTAGGTTTGACAGGTTGTGAAAGTAATTAGTAATCTGATTACTTTTTACTTTCAGTAATCAGTAATGTAATCAGATTACAATTTGAAAGCAGTAATTAGTAATCTGTAGTGGATTACTTTTTTTGAGCAACTTACCCAACACTGGTGATGACTAGATAAGCTCCAGTTCTACCAAGGCTCTGACCAGGAATGAGTGAGGGAAGGAGGGATGGAGGGACAGACTGAAAGAGGGAGGGAGGGAGAGACTGAAAGAGGGAGGGAGGGAGAGACTGAAAGAGGGATGGAGGGAGGGAGAGACTGAAAGAGGGAGGGAGGGAGAGACTGAAAGAGGGATGGAGGGACAGACAGAAAAGAGGGAGGGAGGGAGAGACTGAAAGAGGGATGGAGGGACAGACTGAGAGGGAGGGAGGGAGAGACTGAAAGAGGGAGGGAAGTGGGTGTATTGATGATATTTTCACTTTCTAAGATATCATATTTTGGGTTTAGTACTAGTTTAGTACTAGTGATGTCACCCCTGCTACTAGCTATTCCAGTATTATCAAGCAATCTTGGGCAGGTGGATATAAATGCAAATAGGATCTTTATTGTCTAATCCAAATCAGAAGGTACAATAATCATCAGGTAGGCAAAGGTCATAAACTAGGCATTCAGATCAATATAGAGAAAACAGAAAGATAATCATGTGATCATGAAAAATAACCAGGAATGAATTTACTAGGAAAAACAGAACATTGCAGAGAGTGAGTGAAAATGCGCTTCCTAAGTACTCTGAGTAATTACTGAAAACTGATCGTGAGTTAGTGTTCTGGTGAATGAGATAAAGTCCTTGCCACATCTGGAGCACATTGGAATATGCTGACTCTCCACCTGGAGCCTGATAGGATGGTAAGATCTTTAAAAATTATCCAAAACGAACCCCCGCAGCATCATAGATCTAAATGGTTAGCCACACTGTTTATGTATAATTATATGATTACACACACTCTGTCCTAGCCTTGATATGTGGTAATGCGTTTATATTGAGTAAAGGTTATGTTTGGTTTTGGTCTGGTTTAATTAGATTAAAAAAAAAAAAAAGTCAGGATTTGCATATACAGTGTATACACATTGGGTAGTTTTAATAACGTCACACACACACACACACACACACACACACACACACACACACACACAGTCACTCATGCCTCCTGCTAACGATAATTTGTTTAACCCCAGGTTGGCCTTCCGACTTGTTAAATAATTTCATAATTACTTTACAGAATACTAAGAATGATAAGATTGTCCTTGCTTTCTCCCTCCTTCTCTCCATCTCTCCCTCCTTCTTTCCTTCCATCTCTATCCTAGCTTCTCATTTCTCACCTTCTCCACCCTCTCTCTTCTCGATAAAATAAATTGCAGTTGCTGATGTGTCCTTTATTTATCCGCTTTAATTCAGAACTCTGTCTCTCTCCCTCTCTTTTTCTCTCTTTCTCTCTCTCTTTCTCTGTCTCTCTCCTGCTCCCTCCCTTTCTCTCTTGCCCTCTCTCCTCACTCTCTCCCTCTCCCTCTTGCCCTCTCTCTCCCTCTGTCTCTCCCTCTCACTCTAGCGCTCTCGCCCTCTCTTTCTCTCGCCCTCTCTTTCTGTCTCTTTCCATTTCTCCCTGCCTTTCTCTCTCTCTCTCTCTCTTGCCCTCTCTCCCTCTCTCTCTTTCTAGCCCTCTTTCTTTCTCTCTCTTTCTCTTGCCCTCTCGCTCTGTCTCTTTACTACTCTCCCTCTCTCCCTCTCTCTCTCCCTCTCTCTCTCTCTCTCCTCTATACTCCTAGCCTCACTAGCTCCACTATTGATTTTAATAGCTCAGCGATCATTGATGCGTCTAAAGATTTTTTTTTTTTATTATTATTATTATGGGCTGTAAAATAACAGAGGGGATGGGCTGTAAGTTTTCCATGTACTGCAATCAGAATTTATAAATTGCTCTATTACCTCGACTTCCATTGGTTACACTTCGAACATTAGCAATTATTTTCAGGCAGGACGCGCTCTTAAAGGCAATAATCTGGTGATTTAGAAGGGCACAGTGTGAATCCCCCCGTACTTCTGTTTCTCTCTCTCTCTTTCTCTCTCACTTTCCGCCTCTCTCTCCCTTTCTCTTTCTGACATCTATTCATCTTTCCATCCATTAGCTGTAGCCGGCTGTGTCGGAGTCCTGCTGCTTTTATTCTGCACTGTGTGGTCAGTGAATAATGCAATGGAATAACAGACAGGCTGCTGCTGGGATCTTTCTCCCAGCTGTAAGAGAGGGATTGTGGGAAATGAAAGGCCGTAACAGTGTACAGTGTTCTATGCACCACATGGCCTCAGGCAGCAATGTTTCTGAGTTTGTGTTGATGGTTTTTTTATATTTAAAGGAACACTCCAGGATCGATCTATCTATCTCGCTATCTTGCTATCTCGCTATCTCACTCTCTCACTCTCTGAGAAAAAGACTTTTATATGAAACTCACTTCTAATTGATGTCTAGGGCCCGAGTGTTTGGGGCAGTCAATAAATTTATGAATTTGTGTGTTTATTTTTGAGCTATATGGTTTTTTGGAGATTAAAGGTGTTCTTTATGCTTCATTTTAGGTTCTTCAGAGCTTTGTTTTGTTTCTTTAAGGTGTTGTCCCTAAACAGGTTAAAAGTGAACCCTGTAAGGTTCTTTGTGGGACTGGAAAAGGTTCTTCTGACATCACTCTTATGAACCTTACTTTGGTCCCTTAAATCACTAAATAAGGTTTTTTTTTTGTGTGAGCTTGTTATAACATGGTTCCTTGTGGCACTGCTGTGAAGAACCATTTCTGAGTTCTTTAAAGCACCAGTAAATAGATGGTTCTCTAAAGAACATGAGAGTAAAAGGTTCTTTGTCCAACTTAATAGGGTTCTCCTATTGTATCAGGTTGTAAAAACCCTTTTTGGTTCTCACTGGAACCTTTATATTTAAGAGTGGGTCAAGTATTAGAATAGTGAATAGTGAATGTTTACGTTTACTGCATTTAGCAGATGCTCATATCCAGACTGACGTGACGCCTCTTTCGAGAAAGATATCCTCATGGTAATATAAATCGGCTGAATAAGGCTAAAAAGCACTTAGCAACAAACAGTATACATTTTTCGTTTTTTTTTTTTTTTAATTAGCTGTTAATAAGATCGGCTTTGACTTTATTTCAAGTCTCATTCAACATTTGTTATTTATGTAGCTGCATAAACATGTATCAGCAAAATTCAACAACTACCATTAGACTTCCATTATATTAGAATTACAATAGAATAAACAAGAAAAACAAAATTGTCCATGGTAATTGCACATAGAGAGATAAACACACACAAATGCAATTAGTAATTCTGTTCCTCCTTTTTAATTTAACTGCAATACCTGAGCTAGGGTGCTTTATAGACTGTAAGAGGAAAAAAAGAGAATGTGTTTCCACTCTTATTTCCCGCTACACACTTTTAAATAGCCATTTAGAGTTATTATGGCTCTCTACTTGATCTGTACTCATGGAGATGGATGGATCAGGCTGCTTGGGGTGAGAGAGTTTATATTTGTGTGTGTGGAGGTCAGAGGGGCCTGTTGTATTGCTGCCCACACACACTATTCTCATCCCATTAAGGGCCCTGGGGAAGATAGAAAATGAAAGATGAAAGAGAGAGAGCGAGAGAGAGAGAGAGAGAGAGAGAGAGAGGGAATGAGGAAGGGTATTGAAGGGGAATGAAATCCCATGAGATCATAAATCTTGTGCACTGATAATAGCTACAGTGACATCATCAGCATGTCTCATGGTTCATCAGCACAGTATGGGTGGAGGAAAGCACTCGAAGACATTTATCCAATGCTATTAAAATATGACGAGATTCAGCGCAGCATTTATTTGTTTTTTCTTATAAGTCTTGTATATGATTATTTATACCACAGCAATGTTGTTTTTAAAAAAAATTCTGATTGGTCAGACGGTGTGGATTCATTTTGTATAAAAGCAGCTCTGAGAGTAGTACAGCTGCCACAGGTCTGTAGAAAATTGTGACAGGTCTATATTACTGCACTCATTCTGATATGTTATCATTTCAATAGCAACAACTCACACATGGACTACTATGGCAGACATCATATAAGTGAAATTAAAAAAAAAATGGCAGGCCACATATCACCCTGATGTTGATTATTTCCTATAACAGCATGCCCCATTGTGTTTTATTCCTTATATAAGTATGCTACACACTGCTGTAACACTGCGCGTGAACAAAGTCACTTGAGTTGCCTAATGCGGTGTGTTGCGTTATTTCTGCACCTGCATGCAAAGCCATACACCAACTAAAAACCAGGCCCCTATGATTTGCATCAGGCCATATCACACCACCCTGACCTGGATTATTTTCCTGTAACAACATAAGTACAGTACAACGAATATTGCTTTAGTTTTTAGTCACTTATATTACATACGAATGCTACTAACATGTGGGCACTGTGGTTTAGTGGTTAGCCGGTTTGCCTTGCATCTCTAGGGTTGGGGGTTCTAATCCCGCCTCCACCCTGTGTGTGCGGAGTTTGCACATTCTTCCCGTGCTTCGGGGGTTTCCTCTGGGTTCTCCGGTTTCCTCCCCAGTGCAAAGAAATGTGTTGTAGGTTGATTGGCATGTCCATAGTGTGTGAATGGGTGTGTGAATGTGTGTGTGATGGTGCCCTGAAATGGCTTGGCACCCACCCAGGGTGGCCTCTGCCTTATGCCCCAAGTTCCCTGGGATAGGCTCCCCACAATCCTATGTAGGATAAGCCGTATAGAAAATTGATGGATGTTACTAACAGTAACATGTTACGATAAATCTGTAATTGAAAAAAAAAAAATGCAGGTGTTTGACAACAACGTCTGGTCACACACTAATGTTTTCTGGTATACAGCTGCACCCCCCGGCTAATCTCATTAACGCTGGATAACATGCAGGTACATAGATACAAATGTCTTGCTGTTAGAATTTCCGAGGAATGCATACGAGTCCATCAGGTGCCTTTGCTTCTTACTCATGAACCCCCTCTATGCGTAAACTGAACTATTAACCGACCAGTTCTAGGTTTTGGGGTTTTTTTCACAAGTAAAATATAGTGCATACTTTGCAAATAATGCAATATTTACTAAACATATGTTGGATGTGATGTCAGTCAATAACCTTTTACTTTCAGGTACATCAAGTGAAGTATAATTCATAGATCATTCACCTGTACTTATCTACATCTTTCAGTGCACATATTTACAGAGGCAGTTTTGCAGTATAACATAATAATTATAATACTTATCTCTAAGTACTGCATACTTACCTGTTGAACACTAGGTGAACACGTGCTGAACTGAACAAATTTTTATTGCCAGCTGCATTATTTGTTTACTCCCTAAAAATAATTTTCATTGCATTAGAAATGAAAATAACCTGGGTTGTTATGAAGGTGATTCCCTGACTTCACTGTTTAACCTTAAGCATGGCATGGTCTACTTTTATTCTAGTCTAAATGTAAATGTAGGTGATAAAAATGTGGCCTTCAGGTATACTCTGGTACTCCTTTCTTATAGGGATGTACTGAATAAGACTACATGATTTGGCATAGACAGATAGTGTCCTAAACAGATACAAATACAGATACACACAGGAGACGGACTGTTCTTTTTTTTTTTTGTTGTTGTTTGAAGAAACCTTACCTGTGGTAGGTCTTAACAATCGGTCAGCTATGAATCTTGTTGGTGAAGGAAAGATCACAGCAACCTTAGTAACTGCCTGGTCAGGGTTGCAGTGATTTATGTATATTAGATGACTAGTTGTTTATATTTTTGTAGATATACAGTGGGGGGAAAAAGTATTTGATCCCTTTCTGATTTTGTACGTTTGCCCGCTAACAAAGAAATGATCAGTCTATAACAACAAAAAAAATCCAGAAAAACGCATGTAAAAATGTTATAAATTGATTTGCATTTTAATGAGAAATAAGTATTTGACCCCTCTGCAAAGCATGACTTAGTACTTGGTAATGGCTTAGTAACTACTTTTCATTTTCAATGCCCTGGCTGAGGAAAGGAGGTTCTCACCCAAGATTTGACGGTACATGGCCCTGTCCATCGTCCCTTTGATGCGGTGAAGTTGTCCTGTCCCCTTAGAAGAAAAACACCCCCAAATCATAATGTTTCCACCTCCATGTTTGACGATGGGGCATGCGTTTTTCTGGATTTTTTTTTGTTGTTATCCTGTCTCTCACTGTTCCAATAAAGCCACCATTAAAATTATAGACTGATCATTTCTTTGTCAGTGCGCAAACGTACAAAATCAGCAGGGGATCAAATACTTTTTTCCCGCACTGTAGAACCAACTAAATTCAATACAATATATAGTATATTGTAGGCAGTTACAAATAGAAATAATAACCGAGTACGTAGGATTAAGAAAAACAAAAAAGTCCTGTGAACTTGTTGAAATCTCTTGTTGAGACCAATTGTGAACTCGAGTGATGTATTAGGTTGAGCAACTGTCAGAGCTCGAATTCACACACAATGCCAACAGTGCTGCCATTTTTACCTCTGGCTTTTTCCAGTGTTTCCGAAGTGTTGGCACAATGCTAGGATTCATATTTCATTTTAAAGAAAGAAAGAATAAACAAAACCTTTCTGGCTTAGGCCACACACAATCTGGGTTTAGTTCGAAATACATCTACAGATATTAACGCAGATGTAAACAGTTCATTGCTTTATGCCCCAACTTTCTTAGCTGCGTTAAGCTGTTATGTGGCAGTTATACAAGACTTTTGTGTGCCAGACAGAACCACTCCTTGTTCTGTACTGAGCCTATTGTGTAGCATTCCACCTGACTGCACTGATTGCAGCTAAGAATGTGCTATTATCATAAGTCTTGTGAACTTCACTGAACCATTATGAGCTGTGTAAAGTACTTTGAGTCTGCACTTCAAAGAAACTAGGGGAATTATAGTGACATCACTGTGTGGGAGCAGTAATTAGCATAGCATTGTCTAGTCATTATGAGCCTCTCCTTTATCACTGCGTAGTGACTTAGAATTTGAGGTTGCAGAGTTCGTAAACATATCGTGACTTAAGTGTTATAAGGTTCTACTTGGGTTTAAAATAAGCGGGAGATATGTAATGAATTAAACATGAAGGTGTACTGTTATAGGAAAATAATCCATAATAGGGTGGTGTGATGCAGCTTGATATGTAGCAGACTTACTGTTGCCACCCCAAAGTGTATTAATTTCTTATCACAACACCTCCCAAAGTGTTTTTATGATGGCGGTTTGCCAGTGATTGCAATTTTTTTAATGTTTTGATGAATGTCGCATCATGCCTTTTAACAGTTTATTCATATCATTTAATGTTATGGAATATCTGCATAACAAATTAGTTCTTGTTATCACTTCTAATATAGCAGATGTAGTCATTTCCTCTCATTTATATTTCTCTTGAAGAATAATTCAGCATGTCATGTTACCAAAAAACAAATTCGTGAAGACTTGGTGACTGTTGCAAAACATCGACACCAGAGACTCCTTCCATAAATGGTAGTAAGGTCACAATATGTGATGTGGGCCAGATCGCATGCATGTGATCTCCCATACACACCCTGTCTGTTCTCCTCCGCCTGTCTCACTGTCGCACAGGATAGCAGTGATCTCTCTCTCTCTCTCTCTCTCTCTCTCTCTCTCTCAAGCACAGACACACAACAAGATATTCTGCCACTCGGGTGGCCACAAGCTAATTTAATTTTGAATTGAGGGTGTGGCTTCTCTGTTGTGTCTTTTCTGGTTTAAGCTTTGTTTACGTCCATGTTTCTCAGCACCCGACAAAAAACCACAATAACACACAACACACTCCTGCACACATCACACTGAGCTGGCTTCCTCTACCACCACTCCCACCAAGTGTATCATTATCCAACAACCAGGACAATTTCAGACTGTAATTTCTCCCAAAGTAGCATCTCTACAAGGGCGATCTCAGTCTTCCTGAGTCTCCGTCTGCTGTGTATGGGAGTGTAGCGAAACACACAGGAGAGGATAACAGGATAGCATAGTGGAGGTCCTTTGAGGTCCTGCCAGAGTCTGAATGTGGATTCTGAGGGATTGTTTGGGGTTTTAAGCTGATGAGTGGTTGAGTTCTACAACATAATTCCTGCGAGACAGACCTAAACAAAGAACTAAAATGATTATCCAGATGTTTCCTCTTATGCGGCGGCACTGCTATAAGGGTGTTAAAGGTGAAAGGGAACCCAAACTCTTTGTCAGGTTTTGCTTTTTTGTGGGGACGAACAGGAAACCTACCGACTTTTTTGACTTCATATGTCAGATATGCAGGAAGCCGGATGGTTTTTGATTTTCACTTCAAACACACTGAGGAACAGAGAGAAGAGGGACAGACAGGTAGATATGGAGCTTAAAGATGTGAGAAGAAGACAGGTAGGCAGACAGGCTGACTGAAACAAAATCTGTCCATGATGTTGGGAAGATTATTCCTTATATTTTAGTGTCATTTTAGAGTGTGATTACTTTTTACATATTGCAGTGTTTGTATTAATACATAATACAGTGTCTGTATGTTCCAATGTTTGACATTTTCAGATATTATATTGCAGTGTCTGTATTATTACACCGTGCAGTGTTATTACATGATTTAGTATTTGTGTCATGACATGATGCAGTGTTTGTGTTATTACATATTGTGTTTTTACCCATTGCCATGTGTGTTACATGTCGCAGTGTGTTACATGTCGCAGTGTTGCATGTCGCAGTGTGTGTGGATTACATGTCGCAGTATGTGTGTTACATGTCGCAGTGTGTTACATGTCGCAGTGTGTGTGTTACATGTCGCAGTGTGTATTACATGCCGCAGTGTGTATTACATGCCGCAGTGTGTGTGTTACATGTGGCAGTATGTTACATGTCGCAGTGTGTGTGTTACATGCCGCAGTGTGTGTGTTACATGTGGCAGTATGTTACATGCCGCAGTGTGTGTGTTACATTTACATTTACATTTATTCATTTAGCAGACGCTTTTATCCAAAGCGACTTACAAGTGCACACTCACACACCAATGGTAGCAGAGCTTCCATGCAAGGTGCTAGCTTGCCATCGGGGGCAACTTAGGGTTCAGTGTCTTGCCCAAGGACACTTCGGCATGGGATCACCCGGGCCGGGATTCGAACCACCAACCCTACGATTAGTGGATTAGTGGACAACCCGCTCTACCGACTGAGCCACAGCCGCCCCGTGTGTTACATGTGGCAGTATGTGTTACATGTGTACATGTGTTACATGTGGCAGTATGTTACATGTCGCAGTGTGTTACATGTGGCAGTGTGTATTACATGCCGCAGTGTGTGTTACATTCCGCAGTGTGTTATATGTCGCAGTGTTACATATCGCAGTGTTACATGTCGCAGTGTGTGTTACATGTCGCAGTGTGTGTTACATGTCGCTGTGTGTTACATGTCACAGCGTGTGTTACATGTCGCAGCATGTCACATGTCGCAAGTGTGCGTGTTACATGACGCTGTGTGCGTGTTACATGCCGCAGTGTGTGTGTTACATGTCGCAGTGTGTCTTACATGCTGCAGTGTGTTTTACATGCCGCACTGTGTGTGTTGCATGTGGCAGTATGTTACATTCCGCAGTGTGTTACATGTGGCAGTGTGTATTACATGCCGCAGTGTGTTATATTCCGCAGTGTGTGTATTACATTCCGCAGTGTTACATGTTGCAGTGTGTATTACATGTCGCAGTGTGTATTACATGTCGCAGTGTGTGTGTTACATGTCGCAGTGTGTGTGTTACATGTCGCAGTGTGTGTGTTACATGTCGCAGTGTTACATGTCGCAGTGTTACATGCCGCAGTGTGCGTGTTACATGCCGCAGTGTGCGTGTTACATGCCGCAGTGTGCGTGTTACATGTGGCAGTATGCTACATTCCACAGTGTGTTACATGCCGCAGTGTGTTATATTCCGCAGTGTGTGTATTACATTCCGCAGTGTGTGTTACATGTCGCAGTGTGTGTGTTACATGCCGCAGTGTGTATTACATGCCGCAGTGTGTGTGTTACATGTGGCAGTATGTTACATGTCGCAGTGTGTTACATGTGGCAGTGTGTATTACATGCCGCAGTGTGTGGATGCAGAGCCATGATGCAACACTTCCGCAACCATATCTCACTATTTTTAAGCTTATCTAGCGGTCCTGATTTTATAAATACATTTTAAGAATCTTTTTCTTTGCTCATATTTAAGTTATTGTTTTCCCAAAATGTCACTAAATTGCTCGTAATTATAAATCAGGGTTTATTCCTGCCTCACACAAACAGTATTACTGGAATAAGCTCTGTATCTACAGCAACTCTGACCAGGATAAATTGGTTACTGAAGATTAAAGAATGAATGGAGCATATTATTTATTAATAACTGTGAATTATTCAGTAACTACAGTAATGACACTAATAGACACTAAAGTTAAATGTATGCAGTTATGAGGGAGAGGAATGGAAAACTCGGTACAACAAGAAAGTTATCTGACTGCTAAAACGTCCAGTTGTGTCTAGATCATACTTATGGTTGGATATTAAGTGCTATGCATCCATCCATCCATCCGTCTTCTACCGCTTACTCCTTTTCAGGGTCATGGGGAACCTGGAGCCTATCCCAGGGAGCATCGGGCACAAGGCAGGGTACACCCTGGACAGGGTGCCAGTCCATCACAGGGCACAATCACATACACACTCACACACACATTCATACACTACGGACACTTTAGACATGCCAATCAGCCACATAACAAAATTAATCCAAAGACCTATGGCACTATTATAGTAATTAATTTGAAAATACTTTACTATAAGGTGACTTGTAGTATTAATAAGTTTTAAAAGTTTAACCTGCACTTTAGATTATTTATAGTACAGTGTTACCACTGAGGGACCAAGGATTCCATGCATCCCTGGATATACAGTGAGAGAGAGAGAGAGAGAGAGAGAGAGAGAGAGAGAAGGTACAAAGGTGGATTAACTATAAAGTGAGTATGCGGCAGACCTGCTGGAAATGAAGATATCTTCAAAGACAGGAAGAGAGAGAGAGAGCACATATGGAAGTGCTCCCTCTGTGTCTAATCCTAATTGGAGTCAGGCAGAAGGCAGGCACACTGCTGGAAGTGAAGATTGCTGCCGCTGAAGGATCACGCGCCGAGGGTGATGAGCTAAGAGGGCGGCCTGCAGTTTACTGCCTCCTCATATGTGTACTCATATGCCCTCTGGATCGCTTCAAATTAACAGTTCCCTCTCAACAGCAGTGAGGAATACTGTAAATGAAAAGGCAGCTTGGGCGAGTTTAAAACAGGGACACGAATGTGACAATTACGCACTGCTACACGCAGCAAACACACAACACTAGAGCTGCAGTCTAAGTACTTCTTCCTCTCCCTCTCAATCTCTCTCAAACTGTTTAGCAAATGCAACCCAGTGTTAAGTGGCTTTTCTAGTTTATCTTAAGAGGTCAGTGGGAAAAATAAAACATCACTCAAGATGTGCAATTACAGCCCTCCAACATGACAAACGTCTGCTTGGACTTTTCGCCCCCCCCCTTTCTTTCTTTTTTAAAGCGGTTCCCCTTTTTAATGGCTGGTTCTTGACACTGCATAAACAAACATGGAGGGCTGGTGGTGTGTATGTGTGTCTCTTCAGGCACAGCCAGCACAGGCAGTAGCAACAGCGACGGCGGTTTCGTGGTGAGTGAATTACAGCCTGCTGCAAAGCTGTGGTTTTTCCTGCACGCACGTAGACACACACACACACACACATACACATATACACACACTGAGCCTGACGTGGTCTGTGTGATGCACCATTGACTCACTGCTCTCTCATTAAAGGCTCCTATTTCATAGGCCCTGGTGCATAGCGTCGCTGTAGGCCACGGACAAGAACACACACGTACCAGTGATGTACACTCTTACTTGGGTGGGCCCTGGGTAAGAACCTAAGCTCCTGTAGATTCAGCTTAGCCACAGGTGCTGCTCTGTTCTGTCTGTGTGGGCAGCGTGACTATACACACACACAGTGGCTCATTACTAAACTGTTTTCTCTACAGCCCTGGATGTAAACTCGGCCAGATTTATTGGAGTCTGTCGTCTGCCTGCCTTTCTGGCATGTGCGTAGTTGTGGTTGTGGAGAAAGAAATTAAGCCACGTCCGACCGCACCGTAAACACAGAGTTGATGTTGGAAGCACGAGAGCCATATTATGATTGAGTTGACCCATTAGATTTAATCTGTGGGGAGACTTTTGACTCTTGATTTTGAAATTTTCGCTGTGGTTAAATTAAGCTAGCTGTTTTGAAACCCCAAAAAACACATGCCTATGTTAAAAACGGCTGGATTTTAGCTTTCTGAATTGACAAGCAATTCGAGACACCATGTCCTGAATGGATGGATGTTAACTATCCACATCATTTGTTTTTTCTCCAGTTTACAGCCAGGGTTGACCGTAGATAAGATTTGTTTTTTCTCCGAGAATATGTGTGGCAGTCTGGGAAAACCTGTCGGAAGTTATTGCAGCTTAATTTTGCCCAGAGATGATGGCCAGAAATTATGCCAAACAGCCCAAAACGATGAACAATCCAAGGGTTTAGTTCACCTAAGACCAGCTGGCATTGCACCTGATCACTATTTTGCAGGTAGTTGAACCCACAAGATGGCTCATTTCATTTCATATGTTGGTTGGCCCAGTCACCAGACGCTTTCCTGTGGACACCACTTTAGACCTGGCTACTGGTGGAGTCCTGGTACCCTAACCCAATCAGAGTGCACTTAGCACAGGCGTTTCATGGGCTACATTAGGATCATGCTTTGTTTGATCTCTCCTCTCAGATCTGTTCAACAAAGTACACCCTACTGGGAGTATTAAGCTCCTGGTGACATAGCCCTGAGGTTCACCAGGTACACGAGCCCCTTTACCATGACACAATCTCAATTCATGAAGGGGTTTTCCCAGCCCGCTATACATATTTAGGTTTTCTTTAGCATAGAGGTTTCAAAGAATGTAGGAAGGCAGAAGAACCTTCTTCTATTTTGAAGAGTACTACATAAAATACTAAAGGAAGCATTCTCTGATTCTACATTTAACAAGTCAAAGATAGCCACCTTTCAGCACATAAATGTGGATCAAACAGGAAACATAACAGAGAATTTATATATATTTTTTATCCCAATTGTACAGTTCTACTCCTCTTCATGTAGGCACCAGTAAAAGTTTCGTAAGGTACAAGTGAGAACAACATCAGAGCATTTTCTCTAACCGATACTCCGCTCTGTATGTCATGCAGACAATAGATTTGCTAACGGCTAGGTTTCGGTGTCTGCACCTCATGGCTGTGGTTATAGTTAAAACTGTTTGAGTGGTCTGTTTGTGTTCCACTGCAAAAGTGCACTAGCGCTGTAAGCGATATAAATTTTAGTCTGCGGTCAATCTGTGGTGTTCCAAGACATGCAGCAGCCCTGCTAATCTGTGACGCACTTCCCGTGTACTGCCATTTTCTGTTTCTCAAAACTCTTGACCTCAGCACCCACTTCCTGTTTGAAATGAGCATATTCTCCCAGGGAGAGTGGAACATGGAGGCGGTAAAGTGTCCTCAAAAGACAGAAAGTGAACAAAACAATGTATTTTCTTTGTTTTCTGCTGATTCTCGGAATGGGACACATGTTTAGATTACGGATTTTTTTTTTGCACAGATACCAACCACTGTGCTGATTTAGTACTGAAGTAACATATAGAAAGCAGCCATGCTCTATTTTAGGGAGGTTTTATTGAGGTTTTGTTTTTTTCTAATTTCAAACTATTTGTTGCTTCTTATTTAAAATCTTCTTGTGTTTTAGTGATGTGTCACACAAGAGGTGTGTCTGCATACTCATTGGGATTGACATACTGTAGGTGCATTCAGCATACAGTGGAAGTGAGTGCACTGTGTTTTTCATGTCAGCAATGCAGTGACTAAATCCCGTGATTATAAACAAATCCCGCCCCCCCACCCCCACCCAGGCTGCTCTTACATGCAAGCGTGCACAACCACAAATTACAAAACGCTGATTTAAAACAGATTATTCTGCATTTTTTTTTGAGCATACCATTAACTAATTTACAAGAGTAAGCTTCATTACAAATAAAGAGTCAATTATTTTTGATAAACCGTTCCTCATATTGAGTCATATTCACATTCAGCGACTGAAGTCCATGTCAATATTTGCTTGGAGAAAGTTCTTTGTATTCAGAGTTGGTTTATACACATGCTTAAGTTGATTTCTTTGGGCTCCCTATTCAGATCATTAAAATCCTGCTACCTCTGAGGTTTATAGCACTTTATAGTAGCTATAATGAGTCAACACCTACCGGCCTCATTTTTATTCTACAGTGGTGTGAAAAAGTGTTTGCCCCCTTCCTCATTTCCTGTTCCTTTGCATGTTTGTCACACTTAAGTGTTTCGGAACATCAAACCAATTTAAACAATAGCCAAGGACAACACCACTGCTGAGCAAAAAGAACATCAAAGCTCGTCTCAATTTCTCCACAACACATCTTGATGATCCCCAAGACTTTTGGGACAACATTCTGTGGACCGATGAGACAAAAGTGGAACTCTTTGGAAGGTGTGTGTCCAAGTATATCTGGCGTAGAAGGAACACTGCATTTCATAAAAAGAACATTATACCTACAGTAAAATATGGTGGTGGTAGTGTGATGGTCTGGGGCTGTTTTGCTGCTTCAGGACCTGGAAGACTTGCCGTGATAAAAGGAACTGCCTACCAAGTAAACACAAAAT
>JAFFST010053946.1:56591-66814 GCA_022414735.1 Noturus placidus
TCTATATATATATATATATATATATATATATATATATATATATATATATATATATATAAAATATCAATTTTTACAATTATATCGGTTATGCTTCAGAGACCCCTGAGAGTCCCTAGACCCAACGTTTTACAATACTGACCAAAAGTTTGTGGACATTCGGTAATTACACCCATATGTGGTTCTTCCCCAAACTGTTGCCACAAAGCTGGGAGCACATAATTATATAGAATGTCTTTGTACGCTGTGACTGTTCCCTTCACTGGAACCTGTTCCAGAATTGACAATGCCCCTGTACACAAACCGAGCTCCATGGAGACATGGCTTGCCAAAGTTGGAGTGGAAGAAGTCGAGTGACCTGCACAGAGCCCTGACCTCAACCCCACTGAACACCTTTGGGATGAACTAAAACACCAACTTTGCACCAGGCCTTCTTGCCGGATATCACTGCCTGACCTCACTCATGCTATTATGGCTGAATGAGCACAAATCCTCACAGCTACACTGCAAAATCTAGTGGAAAGCCTTCCCAGAAGAGTGGAGGCTGTTGTAGCAGTAAAGTGTGAACAACTCAATATTAATGCCCGTGTTTTTGGAATGAGATGTTCAACATTCAGGTGTCCACAAATTTTTGGCCATATAATGTACGTTTATAACCATTTACATTTGTCATCATCAGTTTCCTTTAACTGAAACAGGAACAGATGCTTGTCATTGGTACGTTAGCCTTAATGGTGTTTTTCACGGGTAAAAGTGACCCTAGTCTACCTTTAATACTCCTTTAACATACACATTTAGACTATTACTTTTAACATGTCATTACCATTGAGGGGACATTTAAAATTGTTTGTACAAGAAACACACTTGTTCATATCCTTTTTTTCTGACACTCATGAAGCAACACAAGTAACAAAGTCAGTGGAAGTGATGATTTGTAAATTATTACACAATCATTAGTAGTGACTAAGTTGTGAAAGCATCTGCTTCATCATTTACAGCATGCAGTGAGCTTATCCAGATAACTCTACGCTGGAATTTTCCATTTTCAACACTTTCAATCATGAAAAGTCATCTTAAATGTTCTTTTAAAGAGACTTGCTCTGTGTTTGTGTATCATGTACGACATGGTAGGCAAAAACAATCAGCAATACTCGGTTACACTCTCAGAAAAAAGGGGTACTAAACTAGCATTCCTTGTTGTTGGGGTGGTACCCTTAAGCACATACACTTGGTACCTTTAGTATGTATCTTTTACCTAGAAACGTGCTTGTAGTTTATCTTGTCCTATTATGTAGCTTAAAGGTACACTTTATCCACATTCCATGTGAAACACATTAAAGGATAAAAACACAACAACATAAGGGTACCAGCTGAGTACCGCTAGTTCTGTTGGTAACAACATCGAGCAGGTATTAAATAAAAACACACAACTGAAGCAGGGAAAAAGGCCTTGAGGCCTACAGTCAGCCTGGGCTAAAACCACCACCCTTAACCCTAGCCTCTCTGTCTCTCTCACTCTGTCTCTCACTCTGTCTCTCTCTCTGTCTCTCTCTCTCTGTCTCTCGCTCTCTCTCTGTCTCTCGCTCTCTCTCTGTCTCTCTGTCTCTGTCTCTCTCTCTCTGTATCTCTCTCTCTCTGTCTCTCTCTATCTCTCTCTCTCTGACTCTCTGTGTCTCTCTGTATCTCTCTGTCTCTCTCTCTGTCTCTCTCTCTCTCAGTTTATGATTAATCAACCTGTGAACTCAGCTTGTATAGACAACCGACCCTACAAGCTCTGGCTACATAAACATTTAAAAGGTTGTCCAATTGAACAGCACGTCTGAGAGCATTCAAAGATTAAACAAAAGCCAAGTCCACATTTCCGCCTGACGTATCACTCACGTTCTCGGTTAAGTTATAAGCTATTAATTTCCCAGATTTCACCCACACTAGTTTTTACATGCCTGTCAAGTGGATGTTGAATTAATAACAGTCCAGCTGTAGATTACGGTGTTTAAATATCACAGAGATCCCTCTGATATGCTGTTGTAGGTCAAATGGTCTGCACATGGTCTGTGTTACCCAGTGTTTCTCATCAATGTGTCTGAAATATCTTGTTTAAAGTTGTTTAAAAGCTACAATCTAACCATTTAATGTCCCATAGAATATAATGCTGCGAAATATTTGAAGACAGATGTTTCTGAACATGTATTTTGGTGTCCAGATTCGGTGTCACAATGCAAGTCGCATTTTAATTCATTAAAAGAAATCATTCTAGAATAATAATAATAATAATAATAATAATAATAATAATAATAATACGTTTTGCTACTGTTTATAAAAGGATGAAATGAAAATGCAAATCAGGACATCACGCTTCTCTACAGGCTAGCTTACTAGCACTTAACTAGCTTCATGTCTAGCTTGATATTCTACGTTAATATATAATGCTAATCATATTAGGCTATTTAGAAAGGATGGAGGTCATCCAGTGTCTCTTCATTTCATATTTATGTGTTTTCATGGGCGACACAGTGGTACAAAGAGCTCCAGAGTCCCCGGCTTGATCCTCAGCTCTGTTGACTGCATGTTTTCCTCTGGGTTCTCTGGTTTCCTTCCATCTCCTCCATTAAAATTTTTTTTTTTAATTAAGTAGGTCTAATTTACTACTCTAAAGTGCTCTTACGTGTGAATATGTGTCTGAACTATGCCCTGTGATGGACTGGTGTCCGGTTCAAGGCTATGATTTCTTCAGATCCCACAGTATTCCATCCATCCATCTTCAACCGCTTACTCCTTTTCAGGGTCACGGGGAACCTGGAGCCTATCCCAGGGAGCATCGGGCAGAAGGCAGGGTACACCCTGGACAGGGTGCCAGTCCATCGCAGGGCCCCACAGTATTCCTCGTGGGAAAAAAACCAAAACAACAACCTAGGGATCCACTGTGACCCTGAACAGGATAAACAAGAGCTTAGTGAAGATTCATGAATAAACCCTGGTATTTTAATGAGGTTCAACATGTAGAGATGTTCATGTGCTGTTTTTATTCTGGGGAATGAAGATGATATTACACCGATTTAATTGCAGAACGTTTATTCCATGGTGTAAAATGACACGTGCGTTCTGCATTTTAAACGACCCTGGCTTGTAACTCAGATCAGTTAAGATGGTTGGCTGAAACGGGGCAGTGTTGGAGCGGAATACACGCTTTGTTTAGCGGTAATACAAATGCAGACGTGGTGAAAAAAAAAAGAAAAAAAAAATCATCACACTCATATTTAGCCCCTGCTAGCTTTTCCCTCTTTTGTTTTACGCAAAGCTCTATTTTTTTTTTTTTTTTTACCACATGGTAGTGACAGATTGTTTGAGCTGGAAGGAAAAGCCATTCGAAGCTAATTAAGCAGCCATTCCGAGCGCTATTCGCAGGCGGGAGGCTGAGAGGCGCAGGCATTTGTCAGCGCTCTGCCCCTCGTGGGCTTGATTGACAACACGGTGGTTGGCTTGACAGGCTTTACGGCTTTGCACCAATCCGGTGCTGGCGTAGAAATGAATCGTGATATTACTGGTCGGTCGCACAAGTGACGTCGCGGATGAGCCCACGTGGGGAGGAGTAGCGCGAGCAACTCGTGATAGGTTGATTCGCTCGGGCGCAGACATGTTGGGCTTCGGTTGTTGTTGAGCTGACAGCATGAATCAAGTAATCGGGGTTGATTTTTTTTCCCCTCCCCCCCCCCGGTTAATTTAAGCTCTCTGGCGTAAACCGTCGAAGAACTATTTATTATGTTTACACCAAGCTCATATTTAAAAGAATTCAACATTGAAACTACACGATATCTACCTCTCTGTGTCTACATACACTGTGTATATAAAGACACACTCTATTCCAGAGAGTCGTCCGCCTGCCTGGAAGCCGATTGGCTCACCTTTGCCTGAGTGCTTTTTAAACACCCTGCTTTGCGTATCATTTGGCTGATCACTTTTGTGTTGCATCGATCGCGCTTTGGAGCCGTTAATGTCTCCATCCGAATGAATTGGTTCACGCGCAATATACACGCATTTCCGAGATTTCAGCTTCTGTGGTTAAGATTTCGAACAATCGTATCTCATGTAAGCTGTTTGTCTGAAGGGGAGCATGGCGATGGGGGAGGAAATAGAAAAAAGGAGGGGGGGGGAGAGAGAGAGAAAGAAGAAGAAGCACGTTTAGATCCAAGATGGCGAACATGAGGTCAGATGTTTACAGTCCAATCAGTGCACAAGGCGGCGGCGTGGCCCACGTGGGGACTCCGCGGTCTGATTGGTGCGTGTAGATAAACTCCTTGCTGGGATCTGATTGGCTGTGGAGCGTCTTTCTCGCGGCAGTTGAATCGTTGTGTCAGTGGGCAGTCTGTGTGTGTGTGGTACGGAGAGTGGTGCGGAGTAGAACCAGGGCGAGAGCTCAAGTCCAGCACCAGCACCAGCGGCGCGTTCTGATGTGAACTTTTATTTCTTTTGGCTTTTGTTTTCCTATTTGTTTCGTCGAAAACCTGTTTAAACATACCCGAATGTCGGATTTGGACTTCGGCTGTTTTTGAGCGACGGTTGGGATCGGGATGAAATTTTGTTGTTGTTGTTGTTTGGTCAGAGCGCGAGAAGCAACTCGACAGTTTGAACGAACCTTCTTCGACGGTTGGAGCGGCGCGCGCGTCGGGAAAGGCGTTGCAGCCTTGAGAGAGTGAGCGCGAGATAAAGAGAGAGAGAGAAAGAACGAACGCGCGCGCGCTCGCGCGCGAGAGAGAGAGTCATTTCCTCTAACGCACAGTCAGGTCGGGGTGTGGACCCAGTGTGGACCCGGTGTGGACCCGGTGTGGACCCGGTGTGGACCCGGTGTGGACCCGGTGTGGACGTGTTCCTCACTGCCCGGATCTTGGATTTACTGGAGATAAAAGGTATAACGGATATGATGAAAGGATTCCTGTTTACTTTCTTTCTTCTTTCCTTTGTAGCGAGTTCAGAGCTGTCAGTTCCACCGTCCTTCCACCTCGATTCCCCTCTTCTATTATTTACAGCCTGCATCTGGAGATAAACAGCCTCCTTTAGAGGTCGCTTGTAAATCAGTGCTTTGATTCGTGTGACATTGGGGTGCTGTATGAACAGTAATGTGTGAAGGTTGTGAGAGTGAAAACCAACCCCCAACATAAAAAACAAACAAACAAACAAACAACCCCAAAACAAACAATTCCCCCAGTAGAAGAGATCTTGTTAGAGATCCAAAGCTCGGAGCTTCCTTCCCATCATTCACCAGGTCAGACTAATTCAACCGTACATGAACACTGCTGCAATCCGGCCAACACTGTTCTCTTTTCTCTCCGACTGTCTGTTCTCTTCAAGTCGACCAGAGAGCAGGACTGGGTGGAAGGACACCTCTGGTACCGAGGGGGATCTTGTCCACCTGCTCAGATCTGCCCAAGGCTCCCTATCCCCCAAGGTCCCACAGGGATACCCGCGAGATGTATCCACAGGGCCGGCATCCGGTAAGTAATGGCTCTAAAATGACTCCTCTTTTCCTTCTGATCACCTTTTCCACCATTCAGTGATGTGCACTTTGTCATGGACGGCTCCCTTGAGCACAAAGTGCCTTCTTTATGTCTGTTCTTCACAGCCAGAATAAACAGACGGGGCCTTCTCGTTTGCGCCCGAGTGCACCCGAATTGCCTGATTATGTGCTAAAAAGGAAAGAAAACAAAACAACTCTAGCACCCCGGTGCAGTTTGGGATCACACAATGAGAGGTTATGGTGTCTCTGTGACGAGCTGGTGAGGGTCTGAGACAAGAGACCAGGCAGGGAAGGAGGGAGGGTGTGAAGGAGAGGCAGGGGGGGAGAGAGAGAAAGAGAGGGAGGGGGTGGAAATCAGGTTACAGTTTTTCTCCGAGGCTGTTTAGACGCAGTGACCCGTCTGTGTGACAGAGAACGCTGTTGAGTGATGGCAGCTATTCCTGCCAGCACGAAAACGACCAGCGGGCCGAGCTCCCAGGGAACGCATGGGCGGCTCTGACAGACCACGGCTCAGCCCGCAGATGAAATATAATTTCCCTGAGAATCAGGAAGCATGAAATGTGTTATTGACACCAGCGGTGGTTATTTCCATGAGTCACATTACTCTCTCTGTGCGTGTCTGAAACGCAGCCAGTGCACAGGAGCCGAATAGCAAAGATTGGTGTGATTGTTTAGGTAATGGTGGCAGGGTTCAGCCTGGAAGTGTCGCTTGACTTTGTGACTGATTTGTGTTTGAGCGAAAAATGATCTTTGGTGTTCGCAGGCGCCTCATCAGCCTGGCCAACCCGGGTTCAAATTCACGGTGGCAGAATCGTGTGACCGGATCAAAGACGAGTTCCAGTTCCTGCAAGCCCAGTATCACAGGTAAACGCCGATCGTCATAAATCGCTGCACGTTTATAGAGATGATGATCAGAGATGCACGCTACACTCTACACGTCTCCTGCGTTTAAAAAAAAAAAAAAAAAAAAAGTGCTTGTTCTTTTCCCCGCTTTGCTTTAGCCTGAAGGTGGAGTACGACAAACTGGCCAACGAGAAGACTGAGATGCAGCGTCACTATGTCATGGTGAGAGCCAGATGTGCTTCTTTTTATCAGCGTGTACTCCACAACATCACAACACTTCAGATATGCATGCTTTGCCAGCCCTTTTTACCAGACTGATGGTGTTTGGGGTGATTACTGTGATTAGAGGTGTGTGTGTGTAAATGTAATGGGGTCAGTGTTTGGGACGGCGTGTAATTCACGTAATTTTTTTTCTTTTCTGAATTACAAACACAACAGGTCAGATTGTGAGTTTGTTTCTGCCTGTCTGTAATTTCCCCATCATACGTGGTGCGCCATGCAGACCAGTGTGTCGTCTAGCGACGTTTCATTTCCAGTCGTTTACAGTAGAAGTTGGGTTGTGTACTTGGGGCTTGACTGGATCAGGTGAAACGCTGGTGGCATCTCAAACGGTATTTAAACCCGTATTAAGAACGGGACAGACCTGCTTTCGGGAAAAGAATGTAAGAAACCGTATTCTTTGTTGTTGTTACGGCGGTACCATCAAACATGGTTTTGTATTTTTTTTAGTATGTATATCTTACTTTATACATAATTGGGGATAATTGAAAGGTACATTACTGGACTGTAAAACCTCATTAAAGGTACACTGCAGCCGCTTTCCCGAGTATACAAGTAACAAAACATGTACACTCGATGGTACCGCCCCAACGACGACGAAATGTACCTTTTTTTTTATTTCGAGACTGCTTCTGCTGGAGAGTTGGATTAAAACGAGTGCAAGGATTTTTAACCAGACAGACAATTAGTGTCTCTTTTTTCAATGCATTATATTTAAATGGCAATCGGGTGCCCGCAAACACAATCCCACCCTGTAGTGCTGTTTCATCCTGATCGATGGATTTATTAATGGCTCAACGTTCACCCTTGTTTGGGTTCTCGTGTTTCTGGAAACTCGGGAGCGGCGAGAGGAAAAGCAGTTCCTGCAGTCGGTGATGTAAGAGCAGGCACTGTGTTGGACAGTGTTAACCAGCCTCTTATCTTATTTGGCCACGCAGGATTGACTTGACATACCGGTACTTTTGTTAAATATTATTTTTTTCGTAGGAATGCAGGGTGAACGTGATAAAGGGCAGCGCTAGATAAACAAGCCGAAGCAGACCGTAGGGGGGGGCTTTTTCCTGACGTTCAGAGAATCAGCTGATGTTAGCAGTTGGGGGTGATGGCCATCCTTCTCTCCTACAGATTAGATATTGCTAACTCGGAGGGTTGCGTGCTCTACGACACGTCATTGGCTGTAAGAATCTTCGTTGTACAGAAGTGCGAATGGGGGGGGCTTAGTCAAGCCTGTGAGAGTGAATCAGTGTAAGATTGATGTTAATGAGTGTTGAGTTTGTTTTTGAACAGATCCAAGTATATGTTGGACAGGTGTTGCATACACTCGTACTAATCTGGCATGCAGTGTATACAAGTGCAATCTCTCAAAGGCTTGGCACCGAACAGGGCTGCTGTGATGATTATTATACAGTCAGAGTATTATTAATTCAAAAAATATAATTATGAACGCAACATTATTAATCCCAGGTGTTCAGGAACAGAAAAGAGCACTTTATTGAACACTTTGCATTATAAGCCTGTGTTCTCTCAAACGCTGGGGGGGGGGCTTTAAAGTAAATTATCATTTAAAAAAAAAAAACAACCTAGTATTAATCACATTTAGACTTAGTAAATATATATATATATATATATATATATATATATATCACATACATACATACATACATACATACATATGTATATGTATGTGTGTGTGTAAATATGTATGTTATATATGTATGTATGTGTGTTTTATTTTATATATAAATAAATAAAATTAATTACACACACAGAAATTGTCACCAGAGTGTGAAACCAAATACAGTTAGTGTTTTCAATTGGGAGCTTGAGATGCAAGTCAATAAAAACGCACTAATTAGCCAACTTTAGCTAAAGTTCAGAGTGTTGCGGTTGACCGTGTGATTTAATGGAGGACGGAAAGTATTGATTAAACATCACAATTAAAACGCAGTTCATTTTGCATTCCTTCTTAGAAAGCACACGTACAGTTAATGACTAATATGTTTTACATGTGGTGGCTCAGAGGTCGTGTGTAAGTAACCTGATGGTCACAAGGTCAAATTCTTTTAGTCCTTGAGCAAAACCAATAACAATCAGCTGCTCAGGTTTATGCTGTGTGAGACTTTGCTTAAGAACATCTACCCAATGAGTTAATGGAAATCTGATTGGGGGGGGCAAACGAAGCAAAAATAAATGAATAAAAGGCTTTAACAGCGTAGAATAGAGGTAGATCTAACCTGATGTGCATCTCTGAATCCTCCAGAACATTTCATCCGGGTTCAGATAGCAGCAGGCTGATGGAAAGTACCCGTTGATTGGTTATAGTAGCTGCACCTTAGAACAAATGAGATTGGAAGGCTCACGTGGGGCAAGATCAGATTGCAGTGCGGTCACCTTGAGAGGAGGTGTGGACAAAGTGTGACTCCTTGACGAAACCCTTAGTTTGTGTGTGAACTCTGACTCATCGCAAAACTGAGCGTCTGTATTCAAACAGTACTGCGTGTTCTGACCTGCAGCTGTTTGCAACGGCGCACTGAATTGTGTACTATAACTGTCTGTAGTGCCTGACATTTGTAGGATCTTAGTGGAGTTAAAATTCAAATTCGACACCTCCTGGGTTTTTCTTGCGCCATCTGCAAATGAATTGCGCACTACGTATCCCAGTGTTCCTCAGCGCAAACGCACTAAAGGTACACAAATAACACCGTTTGAAATGCAAACAAGTTCAGGAGTGTTTCGGATGTTCTTGATGGCTTTTATGAACAATTAGCAGTTGGAGTCTCTTCATATTTTTCTACTTCCTGGTTGGCTAGTAGTGAATGACTAGATGTATTAGCAATGCATTCATTATATGTTTGTTTAAAAGAAAGTATCTAGTCTGTATTATCATTTTGAAAACGATGGGCAATAACTCTCATGTGGTGATCATCCGCTTAATTATTCCAAATAATGTGTGTACACGCCACAATGATTCATCTGTTTGCAATAAAAGGAAGCACAGTTGTTTGTGTTTTTTTTTTTTCCCATTCTTCCTTAAGGCTGTCAATAGATAAGTGTAATAAAGCAACAACCTTGGGTGTTACATGCTGCATTGCTAAAGTTTTTGTGCGTTTGTGTCTTTTCTTTTCCAAATCCTCTTTGCATTCCGGTCTCAGGTATTAGATTTAGATCAGGTGTGTGTGGGACGTGTTTGTTTGCTTAATCTTATCCATTTCTTGTTTTTCAGTATTACGAGATGTCCTATGGACTCAACATTGAAATGCACAAACAGGTATGTGACTAATCCCAACCACAATCTCTTTTCAATTTTATTCAAACATAATTAATGCTTGTTGTGTAACTGCAGTTGCGTGCCAGTGTTTGTGTGTTGACTGAAGTTGAGGTTTAGGAGGTAGGTTAATTATGTGTTGCATGTGATTAATTGTCGGTAATAGATAAACACTTTGTGTAAGAAGGCGTGTTGGGTGATAAAAAGTGAAGTGTTACTTTGGAGAAATTTCCACGGCTTAGGTTTAAGCGTGACTTATTTTTTTCAATAGTGTTTAGTGTTTGTGTGTGTGTGTGTGTGTGTGTGTGTGTGTGTGTGTGTGTGTGT
>JAFFST010053946.1:73778-96445 GCA_022414735.1 Noturus placidus
CCCCCCATTGAAGAGCCGTCGCTCCGTCGCTCCCCCTCCTTCCCTCGACCCGTTTATCCGCATTAATTGGCTGAGTTGATCTGACGGACAGGCTGAAAATCCGTTTTAATGACCCGCCACTGTGTGCATAATATGATTTTGCTGCCTGCTCTGGTCAAACAGAGCTCCAATTTCCATAATGATCTTGGAGCTGGATAGGGCCAGCTCAGTTGCTGGGGCAACATGGGAGAGCGGCTCAGGAATGGAGGCTCTGAGGCTCAAAAGGGGGATGTGGAGGGGTGTGTGTGTGTGTGTGTGTGTGTGTGTGTGTGTGTGGGGAGGGGGGTGTGTGGGGGGCACTCAGTGTTCATGAGGTGCCATGGAGCTGTGTGTTTGTTTGAGGTGTGTGTGTGAGACAGGCTGTGCTTGATAGACTTTGTGTGTGATTGAGTGGGCACCTCTCAGGCTGACGCACACCCCACTCCCTTCTTCCTGACTGCATAGAGACTCCTCGAGCAGCAGGACAGGGTCAGCACCCTCCCACAATCCCACAGGGCAAACAGGCCGAGAAATGAGCGGAATGTGACTGGGAGAGAAAGAAAAGGGTTTCTCTCCTGCCTCACCTGCTGAGCCATCTGCTCTGTCCTATAATCAATTTGTTCACCGCGTCGCTTTTCATCCGCCCTCTGACACACTCATCTTTCTCTCTCTCTCTCTCTCTCTCTCACATTCCCCACCCTCCCTCTAAGCGCCACCTTTTCTCTACCCCCTTCTATCTTCTCTCTCTTCTCTCGTGCCTTCTCCTCCTTTAATCCTCCGTCCTTGTGTCCACGAGGTTCACACCAGTGCATGTGGAATATAGGGGAATTGGGAAATGATAATTGTTCAGCATTACCATCATTTATCTCGCCGCCCCAAATCAGCATTAGCATATTTCAGCATCTTGATGAAATAATCTGTCTAGGTAATGAGCGAGAGCTGTGGAGACGACGCCAGATGCTCCTGTGCATTTCCCCTCGATCTTGTGTGTGTGTGGGAGAGAGAGAGATCCCCCTCTTCCTCCAGCCAGATGGGCAGAAGGGCTCGAGGCCCAGCCAGCCACGTTTGTCTCCTTTTGGAGGCGCACATTAGCCCTGGTACATATTTTGGACTGGGTTGATGTAATCTTGCAGTGGAGACTGTGTTATTATGGCTGATGATGCAACCGAGGTTAACTTCTTGCCAGTCAGCTGAGATGTTCAGTTTTCTCTTGTAGGAGGTAAAACAGCGATGTATGATTTTATCAACTGTTTCATCAATTCTTTAGTAATGTTCCTTTTCCTTTTTTTCTTTCAGACCGAGATTGCAAAGCGCCTTAATGCAATTCTTGCTCAAATCATGCCTTTTCTGTCACAAGAGGTAAATGCATGCTTTACTTCCTTAACTAGTAGTAGTCATATATCCTTAGTCACCCTAAGCCTGTATTGTAGGCCTTATTATTATTATTAATAATAATAATAATAATAATTTTATTATTACCCCCCCCCCCATATTCAACAATAAATGGCTTAAATGTGGCACGTCCACGTGTTGAATAAACTCTCAATCAGCAATATACAAGAGTCTATAGAGTTTCTAAGAGAATACTGCTTTAGGTGTTTTGTCTTTTCTTGCTAAAGCAGTGAAATAATGAAACCTATTTGAATGCTGAGGCTGATTGGCTCTTTTGTTTTGTGATGTAATAACACTTGCTCACTCTCCCTGTTGCTTAAACTGATTCCTTTGCCATGTTTTGACCATTAACACTCTTTCTTTCTTTCTTTCTTTCTTTCTTTCTTTATTTCTTTAAATTGAGAGTGACTTTAACCATTCCTGAGATCCCTCTTCATGAATGATGTAGAGGAGAAATGCTAATGCTCAGCTCGTCCTCGCCGAAATGTTAATCCATTGTTTTTTTTTTTTCTTCTCTCTTTGCCTTCCTCTCCCGCAGCACCAACAGCAGGTAGCGCAGGCTGTTGAGCGTGCTAAGCAAGTGACAATGACCGAGCTGAATGCCATCATCGGGGTACGTGGACTTCCCAATCTGCCTCTCACCGTGTGTATACCCCTCTTACTCCTTCATTTGGCCAGGGCTAGGGGTAAATCCGCACTCTACACTGACCTCGCACTGAACCGAGAAAAACGTTTCGTCAAGGTCCTAACAGGCTTAATGGGCATCCTGTGTCCTTTATAGCTCGACTTATCTCGCTTCGGATAAAACTGTATTTTCTGGTTTTTGTTAACGAGGCAACTCTCAGCAGGATTGATTTGGGTTGATCTTATACATTGAAATGATTGTAAAGGTCTGTATTTGGTCAGTCATGGTCAGAGTGTGGATTTCAGTGTTGTGCAGATTTGCCCTGGTCATTAGTGGTCTGATTTTTATTTTATTATTGTTTTTATTATTTGTAACGTGTGATGTAATGTGTTAAACGCCTTGTTTAATTTGTGCCATCACCATTTTTCTCTAGAGTGTTTTATCATGTGATGATAATTTACCTTGCGGCTCTATTTGAGATCTGTGTGTGTGTGTGTGTGTGTGTGTCTGTGTGTACGCGCGCTTGGAACAGGTTGGGAACCGGATGGTTGGAGGTGTTCCAGATGATCTTGTGTATTTACAGAGATGGAACACATAACAGGGCATTAACAGGAAGTTGCGTTTGCAGGAATTGATCTCGGGCTTGAATTCTGACGAAATCAACATTAATAATATAACGTGCTGAGACAGTTCAAGGAATAGCCACAAATCTAGTGTACAGTTTCCCTTTCCCTCTAGATGTAGTCGTTCAGCCCAGACACGGTGTGTCCGAGTGTTGGTTTAAAGCCGTAATGTCGGAATTTAATTTTATTAGGCTTCCATTACTCCATTAGAAGATTTTTGCTGTTGCCAAAATGTTTTTGGGTGACTTGGGCATCCATTACTTGCTAACATGGCTCACATCTCCAGTGTTCGAGGTGGAGTTATTTTAGAAATCTGGACATCGCTTAAATGTATAACATAAAATTTTTTTTTCTTTTTGAAAAAATGCCATTTGAAGTAATAATAAGGAAGAAGGCATGTATTCATGGTCAATATTTTATGGAGGAGACTTCATTTAAGTCGTACTGTTGGATAAACCACTTTTATCTTTGTTAGCCTCATAGAAACCGACACTGGACATCGACCGTGTCTTGGCTGATGGATTACCTTTTGGTTAAACAAAAAAATAGTTTGAAATTCTTTAAAAAAAAAAAAAAAACCTGGAAGAAGTTTTTATGGGTAGTATAAACGCCACCCTGCGTTCCATTCTGACATAATGAGATGATTGAAAGGTCAAGGGTGATGGATGCAAAAACAACGCCGGCTCCTCCAATTTGTTGACCTTTACAATTACAGGCCGCCGTGTGCGGCTTTCGTTTGTTCGAGCTTCAGTCTATTTTAGAGTTGAGATGATGGTGGTGAGCAGTGAGGGAATTGTTGGAGGTTAGAGTGACTGATCTCTCTGTGATTAGTCCACTTGGGGTTAAGGCGGCCCACGAGGCCTCTCTCTGATTCAGGCCTTGGGCCCGCTTGAGCCAGATATCGGAATTCAATTAAAGCAAATGAGCCAAGACTCTGACCCCCATTTTCAAGGTAATTGCTTCCTCCAGTCCAGCTGAATGCAACTGTCCAGAGCACCGCACCATTTAGCAGACGGCCATTCAGCAGAGCAGCTTGGTGAAATGGGGTTTGGTGGGGTGGGGGTAGTATGGGGGTGTTTCGGTGTGTGTGTGTGAGAGAGAGAGAGAGAGCAGTTTAATGCAACTGCTCACACACACTTGTCCTCAGTGTCTCCTTGTTATTCTGATGGCTGAAAAATAGGGGGAGGCAGTCAGGCAGAAACACGGTACACACACTCACTAGTGTGCGCACACACACCGGTTGGAAAAACAAGCTTTTATTTGTTGGATAAAGAGATGGCAAAAGATCAATCTGTGCCCTGGCGGTGAGTGGGAGAGGAAAGGGAGGGGTGATGGGGTCATTAAAGATTCACTGGTAATCGGGAGCCAGCAGCATTTGGCACGAACACACACACACACTGAGGTGAGAGTGAGACTGGGAGAGGGAGGAGGTGTAAAGAAGCATGGAAACGAAAAATTGAAAGGGAAGTGGAGAGGAAAGCAGGAGGCAGCAGGCATAGAGATACAGTGAAGGAATGAAAGAGAGGAAATGTGCGCCCAGTTTGTTTTCTGCGATTATTCCAGAAGGTTTCGCTCGCACTGCGTCGGAGATCTAACAGAAAGCTGTCTATCCGCTTAGCAACTTTCAATATCCACATAGTACCCAAGCACTTATTTTAATAGATTTCCCCATTTTAAAGGGTGAAAATGTCAGAAATGTCATTTTCCCTTACAAATTCTATCAGCTTTAGACTTCTTTGGCTTAAACATAAAGGGGAGGAGTCAGAGAAGTGTATGCATGTGTGCGTTATTCATTATATTTCGTTCATGAATCTGCTCTGAATATAATGCTATTCATAACTCTTCAGTATTAAATGTGTACAGTAGAGTTTCGGCTGTTTATTGCTGCGATAAAGCTTTTTGTTTCCAAAGACAAACACATTATGTGCAAATTGACATTATTTATCGAGCACCTTGAATGATTGAAGTTTGGATTAAACCCATTTCATCCAAGTGACTCATTAAACAGGATGATTTACTATAAGAACGTAATAGAATAACTTTATTAATCACTGCTTGTTCAGCACTATAATAAAGTTTAATAATAATAATAATCTGAGACCCCTGGCTCTGCTTCTTTGAGAAGCACTGTTGTAGGTAAATAGTCTGATCTCATTGTGTTTACACCCTAAATCTCAAAGTACTGTTTGCTTTCTCAGATACTTCTCTATTCATGGCTGTTTTTGTGGAGGGGTTTTTTTTTTTTTTTTTTTTTTAAATGCAGTGACCATATCATTTACATGTTTAAACACTGCAGACTTATATACACATGGGTGTACACCCATTCTCTCTCTCTCTCTTTCTCTCTCTCACACACACACACACACCTGTTTGAACAGCCAAATTCATGCCACAGTGGTTATCTTATTATATCCAATGTAAATGGTATCTTCTTTACACTTACCATCCAACACGTCCCCTGTATGTAAATCGGCCCAGGTTGTGTTCTTGCCGTGGTCTTTGTTGTAAAGAGGAACCCCGCACTCTCTTTGCATGCTGTTGCTTCACATTTGGGTTTCAAATTCAGATTTCCATAGAAGCCTACAAGCCGATTTGACTCTCTGATAACACAGCCCTGTGTTTTACATACGATGGGAAGTGTTCTCCCAGTGTAAGGTGTGTCACTGGGGTAAAAAGTAAATATTTATCTACTGTACATGCAGTAGTATATAAAGTCCCTCTATTATGACGTTACTTCATGTAATTTTATGATGAATAATAATGTGTAATATGTTTATTGTACACTACATTTCGGTAACAACGGGGAAAATTCCAGTTTAATGTCAATCACTTTGGACCCTGGCTTATGCACTCGCCTCAAAGTGCAAAAAAAGAATTGATTAAAACTCGGCACAGAATCAAAATAGAAGCGAATCTTGAGGTTATTACTAATCTCCAGATGCCTCATGGTTCAGATTCATTTTTGATTCAGTGACGAGATGGGCTTATAAAGCTCACAAAAACAAATTTTGTTTACGCATCATTTTAAAAAAAGAAAATGGTCTAGCCTATATAAAGGAAAGTGTAACTTTATTGATTTGATTTTTAATTTCTTTTATTTAAAGAATAATACTGGGTTTAACACTAGGCCTTTTCGTCAGTGCTGTATGTTGTTTATGACCGTTTTGATCAGAAAGGTTAAACTTTTACAAGAAAAATGTGTGCAACATAAAATCCCAGTAATGTGCCGCGATGTTCCGTGCATCACAACCGAATCGTGCTGCATCCAGAAATGTATGATGTGTACGGGTAACGAGTGTGTAGCTGAATGTCTGAGTGTCTTTTCGTCTTCATCTTCCACAGCAACAGGCCCATGCCGTCTATCCCGCTCTGATGGTCAGTGTTTAAGATGAGTGTGTGTGTGTGTGTGTGTGTGTGTGCATGTACTGCAGGAGGCTTGATTCATTTGAGATGCTTCTCTAACAGTTGCTTTGTGTGTTTTATGAAGTGTGTGTGTGTGTGTGTGTGTGTGTGATGAGTTTCAGGAAGTACTAGTTTACTCACAACTGATGTTCATGTAGTGACTGAAATGTCTTGTGTTCTTTATGTGTGTGTGTGATCTTTATTAGCTTTAATACTGTTACGCAGCATTGTTTGATGATGATTTCTCTATTTTGCTATGTGTCCCTCCAGAGGGAGGTGATGCATCTGTAATGAGGCAGTTTTATGATTCTTATAGTGCAGAACTCATTAAAAACTCCCATTGCACGATCGTTGTCCTTTTCTCTCTCTCTCTCTCTTCCTCTCTCTCTCTCTCTCTCTCTCTCTCTCTCGCACACTTTCTCTTTTTGTCTTCTCCCTTCTTTTTCTCTCCCCATCATTACCTCTCTTATTCTCACTCGTAAACAGGGACTATTTTGTTCCGGCCACATTATTGATGACTGAATTAACAAGAACACAATGTAGCAGCTAATTACCCGTTGTTAAATAGGCGTGGCAAGGAGTTTAGCCGTCTTTTTACACCCCCCACCACCACCATTTGCACCTGGTATCCAGGACAGTTTGATTTTCTTGCTCTAGCACACCTGATTCAATTCATCAATTAATTATGGGTTTGAGTTGTTTCTGGGATGAGTTACAGACTTTATGTTGGGGGTTTTTTTTTTTTTTTTTTTTTTTCTTTTTTTTTTCTTCTTTTTCTTCACATTTCTCAATCAGTGCTCAGATATGATTGTATAAATCATGCTTTGTTTATTTATTAGTTTTTTTGCTGTGTGTATGGATTGACATGATTTACACCTTTAACATACTTTATCGACCATCCAGCTGATTGCTAACCGTGTGTGCTGGAATACAGCGCTTCTGGACATGTACTTGCGAATCCATTTTCCACTGACAAGGTGCTGAAACTCTAACTCTGAACTGATTTAGGGGCTTGGGGATGGTGTTCTTTTGTTACCGTGAGGGGGGAAAAAGGAGTTATTTTCACCGCCATATGAAAAAAGACATGAACAGTGCAGGGGATTCTTATTGATTTACGTTTCTGGCGTAAATCAGCGCTAAGGTTAATTCGACGTAAAAGGATTAATAATGCATGTGAGAAGCATCCTATGTGTAAGAATCAAAGCTTGTTGAAGTTTTGAATATTGACTTCCCATATTCTGCTTGCAAATCTGTTCAGCTAGTTCTTTTTAAAAGGTTCTCTGGTTCGCTGAAGCTGCACCTTTTGAGTGGAAAAGGAGGTTTGATCTAAAGACTAATACAAGTGTCAGTGTGTGTGTGTGTGTGTGTGTGTGTGTGTGTGTGCGCGTGCTTCCTCCTGTAGCATTTAGTGTCTCTGTACCTTTTTCCCAGCAACCCACTTGGACTTTTCTGTGTGTGTGTGTGTGTGTTTGCGTGTGTGCTTTTTCCACAGCAGCAGCAGCTCCAGGCTCAGCACCTCTCTCATGCGGCACACGGTCCTCCCGTCCAGCTGCCCCCTCACCCCTCAGGCCTGCAGCCCCCTGGCCTTCCTCCAGTCACAGGCTCTGGATCTGGCCTGCTCACGCTCGGGGCTCTGGGGAGTCAGGCGCACTTACCGGTAAAAGACGAGAAGAATCATCACGATTTGGAGCACAGAGGTACGCATACATGCATAGGTTAGTGAAGATTAAAAGGAGAAATCATATAAAGGTTGAATCTGTACTGACTTTCTTTTCTTTTTTTTTTTTTTGTCTTCTTTTTGCCTCCTGTAATCACGTCCTCCCTTTTCACCTGATGTTCCTCCTCCTCTTCCTCCGTCGGTGCGGTTGCAGACCGGGAGTCGAGCACGGTGAGTGTGATGAGGGCATCAGCTTGACATTGATTCTGAGCCGCGCTGTTTGCTGATGGCGGCTCTTTGCGTGGCATTAGAGAGCCGAGCCGCATTACCGTGCGCTAAGCCCTTTTAAATAAAGTAATGAAAAGGAAATGGAGTCGAGGTTTTAATCCTGCGCCGCCTTTAATCCAGGTGAAAAATGAGCGATGGCACAGGCCAGGGATTAACAGCTGTATAATTTCATCACAATTAAAAAAGACTTTGACTCTGTGTCTTAAAGGATTTGTCCTCTGCACTCCTCTGCCTTGTTATAGTTTGTCTCTGCCTCGGTGTCTCTCGACTCTCAGGACGTTCCTGCTTTCGTTCAGGCTTCATTTATTTTCTGTGTCATCAGACGGGGAAGGTTTGCAGCTCCTGAGGCAGCTTCATCTTTCTCTTTATTGTCCGATCTCTCCGTTCTGTTCTGTATCAAATGCCCACTTGTATTCTCTTTGTCCACTAAGATGGCTATGAGCGATGGTCTGTGTGTGTAATTGGCAAGCAGCTTGAATGGGTGCAGTCATGTCTGCAGAAATCAGAGCCTGTTGCTGATTAGCGCTTAGCGCCGCGGTGGCCATTCCGCTCCGCGCCTGCATGGCCTTCCTGTTGTCACGGGTCATCTGATGGGCCGTCCGAGCTTCGCTTATTGAGTGATGTTAAGCTGGCCTTAAAAGGGCAGCCAATTAAACCTGCTGTGGGGCACCACACACACACACACACACACACACACACTCCTCTGTCGTGTCATGTTGTCAGTGCTGTCTAGATTTATTTATTATTTTTGGATTAAGATGAGATTGAGATGAGGAGTGTAGGCTTGCACTGACAAAGGCTACATTGAGGTGCGGTGCAGCATGGCCGCCCGCGCTACAGGATTCGCCTGGCACCATCGCCTGGCATCTCTTTTTCATCTCCAGGCTGGAAGAGAATTCTTTCTGTCTGGAGGACACTTCCCATAGTCTAACCACATCCACTGTTTCATCTCTCTCGCTCATTTTCTCCCTCTCTCACTCAGTCACTCAGACTTTCTGGATGAATAAGGCCTAGTGAGAGCCTGGGCTTGGCTTGTGTGCCCTGGCAGTGCCTCGCTCTGGTTTGGGGAGGATGCCATCCTGCTCAGGCATGCCCACAGCCAGTGGCACTCGGTGCCCGATCATATGACTGCCAGTTCTTTTTTGCTTGTTTTTTTTCCCACTTCTTTTCTTCTCCCACCCATCTTATAGTTTTGATTATTTACTCAGCCTTTCTGTTGTGCTGTGTGTGTGTGTGTGTGCGCGTTCGAGAGTCTGTGCGAGAGACAGACAGACACACACACACACACACACACACAGCCAGTCTCTAAGTACCTCATTCAGTTTCCTCCTCCCTGTACACCCGCTTTGTCTTCCTCCCTCCTTTCCTGTTATTTTTTTTTTTTTTTTTTTTTTGTGGTGGAAACCCACCAAGAGCAATAAAGCGAGTGAGTGGTCTTGGCAGAAGGCCAAGCAGCCTGGGAAGGATGAACACACACACACACACTCACTCACTCACTTGCTCGCTCTCGTGCTGTGTGTCTGTTCAGCCCTGCTAAATGTAGAGAGAGGTTAACTGTTGGCTTGTGTTTGGCTTGGGGACACAGGAGGAGAGGAAAACAAGCTGTCCTCTGGCTGGTTAACTCTCAGGGAGGGAGGCTGTTGATTCTGGTCAGCTTGTTTACGTTTCGCTCCGTTGCCCCTCCTCCCTTCCCTCCATCTATTCCTCCCATCATGCCGCCGTATCCGTGCTGTCAGGATCACTTCCCTCCTGCTCTGCTGTACGCTTGGCGTGTTGTGACTGGGCGAGGCTGCGTGCCTGTAGGGTTGGCGCAGAGCATTTGAAGCGTAGTGCCCCTCGACCCACTCCTGTCTTCAGCCCCGAGTTTGTTCAGCTGGCCTGCCTGCTTTGCTTCAGCGAGTCTGGACACCCCTGAGCGTCTCTCCAGCTTCCAGTCCAGCGCTGATGTAACACAGAATGGAGCTCAGCCCTCTGCACCAGCAGTGTTTACTTTCAGCAAGGCCTGGGCTTGCGCACATACGCGTCCCAGTGGCCGTACGTTGCCTCTGATACTGGTGTTGTGTTTATTTAGAGCTCTGTCCATCCTTCCTGGTTTGTGCTGCTACGTAGAGGTTCTATATGAAGTCTTTATCGGATGTTCTACAGCCCCCGATGGACATAGTGTTGCTTATTTTTATTATTAGTATTGCATTGTCATTAAATGTTGTAACTATAAGCTATGCACCATAGGGGTGGGCAATATGGGGAAAATATCACCACGAAACTTGGTGCAAGGATAGATTTTATACCATAGAACTTTCAAATCTCATTGGTCAGAATGTGTTCATTTTCTATAACTGCAGCTCTGACTGTAATTCCAGCTCTAATTCAGTTTGTTGCTTTATATGCAACAGCAGTAACTATCTAAATGGTTAAAAAAAAAAAAGTGTTCCTTAATAAATTAAAAGTGGCAATAGTTATCAAAATGCTGTGCTATAAAAGGATTAAAATGTTCTGCAAGAAAATAATGAATCTCACAATATTAATATCTCCATGTTGCCCAGTTCTAGTACGTGTTTTTTAAAAAACAAAACAAAAAAAGTGTAGCTTCTTTTGACCAATAAAGGAAACTACACTGTGATTACTGTAATTGCATGCTTATGTTAGTAATTATCATGCTACTACCAAGCATTCTGACCAATTTCTGTGCCCTTGTCCCTGCAGAATAACTCTGTGTCACCGTCCGACAGCCTGCGGGCCAGCGAGAAACACAGAACCTCGTCTGACTACAGCTTGGATTCAAAGAAACGCAAAATGGAGGAGAAGGACAACTTAAGATATGTAAGTGTACACACTGACGGGACTTTCTATCAGCCACACGCCCCCAACCGACTAAAATAAAAAACAAAAAGAGGATGTGGACCACCGGCATCCAGCTTTTAGGATTTTGACCTAAATCCCCTACTATTAGGGCTGTGCCATATCTTACAATCCATGATATACCGGTACTGCTGATCAGAACTTGTCATCCCGTGACGATATATTGACGATATTGTTGATGACGTGTTTACGAGCTGCAACGTGGGCATCTCGCATGTAGAACGAGAACAAGCATGACCGAAGGCGGCGTTCCAACCCTAGATGAGGAAGAATTAATCCCCAAAACAGGAGCTTCCTGTGTAATATGGAAGTGGCTCGGATACAGAAGATCAGATGTGAATCAATCGTCTGGGGTTTGTAAAGTGTCAAACCCGCAGATTTTTTTTTTCCCACCACCTCAAGAAAAAACACCAACCACTGTATGCTGATGTGGCCGAAGAGATCGATAGATAGTGTTGACTGTTTACACATCATTTATATCTTTACCGTGAAAGGAAAATACCATGAAATATCGCGATACGGTTTTAAGTCTATATCGCCCATCCCTATTCACTACACCTTTTAAGCAAATATTTGTTTTTGCTTGCTTGTATACTTCCTATATTTGTTCTTTGTTGGGGGGGAAAAAAAACAACCTGTGTTTTCTGCAATAGGACAGTGATGGTGACAAAAGCGATGACCTGGTGGTTGATGTGTCCAATGAGGTAGCTTATGTAAATTACTTGCACTGATCTAATAAAAGCTGCTGAGTTTTTTTTTTTTTTTTTTTTTTTTTTTTTTTTTTTTTTTTCTTTCTTGAAATATCCAAATTTAAATCGTTAAGCTCTGAATTTGTTCGTTCTCTATGCAGGACCCACCCACTCCGAGGGGCAGCCCCTCTCACTCTCCACCAGAGAACGGCCTGGACAAGGCCCGCGTGCTGAAGAAAGATGCCCCAAACAGTCCAGCCTCTGTGGCTTCATCTGGGAGCACGCCATCTTCCAAAGCCAAGGATCACCCTCATGTAAGATCTGCACATTGATTCCCCCGCCTACCTATCTGTTATTGCAGTGACCTCATGGAGATAACGGTCTCCCTGTTTCTCTGCCTATAAACCAGTGGAGAAAAAGAGATTAAAAGAGTGCAAAGATGAAGCAGCTTTTCCTCCTTCTCTTCCTGTTTGGATGGTGCAGGAGCTTCGATTTAATCCAGATTAAAATAAGTTGTCAGGATTTGATTGGATTAGCAAGAGAGAGCTCTCTGATCGTCTCTGGATTTGTGCTTTTGCGGTTTTTAGCGTGAATGCTTTGTAATTCTCGGTTCCTGATTTGTTTAGAATGATAAATCTTCGACGCCAGGCCTGAAGTCCAACACTCCCACCCCACGCAACGACGCACCCACCCCAGGAACCAGCAGTACCCCAGGACTCCGGCCCATCCCAGGTCCTAAACCCCTTGGCATGGAAGTCTTGGGTAAGAAAATCTATATATATATTTATATATCTTTATAGATATATGCATATATGGATAGATGGGGAGTCACGCACATACAGTGCCTGTGATGTGCTGCTCTATGCTTCACAAAAACTTTATGCAAACTTGCCTTATTATACTCTGGCAAATGAAATGACTGTATTAAAACGTGTGTGTGCAGGTCCTGCACTGCGGACTCCTCTGTCCTACGCTGCTCCATTTGCAATGATGGGTCATCACCCAGAGATGAATGGCTCTCTGTCCAGTACAGGTGTCTACGGCCTGATCTCCCCTCAGATGAGCGCAGCGGCCACGGCGGCAGCATACGGCCGGCCGCCCATGGTGCGACCCCTCTCTTCTCCTCTTCCCTCCAATCACCCTCTGTGTTTCCCGGTCACCGAACCTTTCTTTTAAAGATCACCTTTTGCATGTGCGCTGCTCGACTAGATCTTTTGAACTAGGTGTGACCGGCTTAAGGCCGAGACGTGGTGGCTGCATGTTTTCACAAGCCTTTCTGTAGCGAAGAGACCGGGTTAGAGCGGAGATGCAAGCTGTGGTATGTTGTGCTGTGGAATTCAGTTGTGCGCATGTTTTTGTTTTCACAGCCTGGATTTGATCCACATCCTCACATGCGGGCTCCAGGTCTCCCAGCCAGCCTGTCGTCGATCTCTGGAGGAAAACCGTGAGTGCCTAGTCTGTTGAGGTTTTGTTGCTGTATATGTAAACAGGTGTTTTGCAGGTTGCTAAATTAGCACAACGTCTAGCACAACCTCTGCAATTCACCTTGAAATGTTCAGAGGTGGCGCCTAGTGGGGTGTAAAGCATCACTAGTATAAACCTGACCACTTTATGTAGTGCATAATAATAGTAAAAATGGTTTCAAAAAACAACCTGAATATAAACGATGGCTGCCTGCATTAAACACTATAGTGCTTATTCTTATAGATTACGATCAGACATTCTGTCTTAAACCGTACCCTTTAAATTGTTCGCTACATTAGCCTCACAGCTGCAGAGCAAAATGAAAGAAGCGAGTATTGGACAGATTTTGGGGTCGCGCAGGAAAAGAGTGCCGGTTTAGTTTTTTTATTTCATTTTATTTATGAAACTATTCCTGTAAGATTGAACACAGACTTTCTTGATCATTTTATTTCCTTTCATCTGACTTGGTTTTTCTGTTCCAAACAGAGCGTACTCCTTCCACGTCAGTGCAGATGGTCAGATGCAGCCCGTCCCTTTTCCTCCAGATGCGCTGATCGGCCCTGGCATCCCACGCCACGCACGCCAGATTAACACACTGAGCCATGGCGAGGTGGTCTGTGCTGTCACCATTAGCAACCCCACACGACACGTATACACTGGTGGAAAGGGATGTGTCAAGATCTGGGACATCAGCCAGCCTGGCAGCAAGAGCCCCGTGTCCCAACTGGACTGCCTGGTAAAGACTCGGGGCTTTGGGTTAAGCTACATGTTGCTACATGAGATGATGATGATGATGATTATTAATGTCAAATACATGATTCCTATACTTTACATAGTCACAAGTCTACACACTAGTTAAAAGGCTGATGTTGCTTGTCCCACCTACATAGATTTTATCAAAATTATGCAAATCTGTGGGTGAAAGCTGGCCTAGCTAGCATAGTCAACATTGACGCTTTTATAGTTCCTCATTTGTAAACCCTAACCATTGGTTTGTACCTGTAGGGCTGAACAATCCCAGTACTTCTCATCTGTGGTGTTTATTGGCATAGCAGGCTGGGAGAATCAAACATGCCCAGGAGAATATTAGGCAGAATTGGGCTGATTAGCAGCTTTTATTTGTTTTTTATAAAAAATTAATAATCTGTTCTCTGTTTTTTTTTTCTTTTTTTTTTTTTTTATTATTTTGTAATTTTTTTTATTAATTCAATTCTTTATTCATCATAATCAATGTTGCTGGCTGTTTATTGTAACCCTCAGGTTTGGGATCCTAAGCATTTTTTCAATAGGTTTATACTCTCTGCTGAGACTTTAATGTAGGAACAAACTGCTTTATCGACAGCCGTCTGTTTTTATATGCGTACATAAACTAATCTTATAACTGTTAAATATTGTAAAATTGATTCTATGGAGAATCTTCCTTAAAATGAATATTGCAATATGGCTCATGAATTTAATTGACTTGTGTTTCAGTGGATCAAGTTTTCTGGCATGTAAAAGTGTTTCTCCACAGCAGAGAGAACAGGGGTTTTTTTTTTTGGGGGGGAGGGGGGGGTGAAAGGACAGCGTGGATGTGATGAGCTGTTCAGTGGCTATCATAGTGATTTAATTTGTCTGAAAGCTCCCGGTTATCGATCTGGCCCTGCGAGTGATCCAGGCTTCTGTTGTTAATCTGAAAATGTGCTGCATCCACTCTGAAATGCCAACTAGAAACCTTTTTAAAAGATACCGAACCCGCCCCCAGCCGCCCCCCACTTGCATGCACTCAGCTGCAAGCTCTTATCAGCCTTTTCTCCTTCTCCAATAACCTTCATAATCATCACACTGAAACGGAAAGGCTGGGGAAAGAAAGGCTGCTTGCTCACTCTAAACCATGACATTTTGTTTTCGCGTCCTCCAAAGCGGCGATTATTACAGGGAGTCGTGAAGGAGATGCGTTACAAAAGACTGGGCGGAGAAAATTACATTAGATTACATGGTGTTCTCGGAATATTCAAGAAAAAAATTTCCTCAGCGTACTCGAACAATTGCTCCTTTATAAACTGCCACTCATTGTTTCTCTCTGTTTCTCTCTCTCTCTCTGTTTCTCTCTCTCTCTCTGTTTCTCTCTCTCTCTCTCTCTCTCTCTGTGTTTCTTTCTCTCTCTCTCTGTGTTTCTTTCTCTCTCTCTCTGTGTTTCTTTTCTCTCTCTCTCTGTGTTTCTTTCTCTCTCTCTCTCTGTTTCTTTCTCTCTCTCTCTCTGTTTCTTTCTTTCTCTCTCTCTCTCTGTTTCTCTCTCTCTCTCTGTTTCTTTCTTTCTCTCTCTCTCTCTGTTTCTCTCTCGCTCTCTTTCTCTGTTTCTCGCTCGCTCGCTCTGATTCTCTCTCTCTCGCTCGCTGTCTCTGTTTCTCTCTCTCTCTCTCTCTCTCCCTCTCTCCGTCTTTAGAACAGAGATAATTACATTCGTTCATGTAAGCTGCTCCCAGACGGCCGCACACTGATCGTGGGAGGCGAGGCCAGCACTCTGACCATTTGGGACTTGGCCTCTCAGACACCGCGCATCAAGGCTGAACTGACCTCATCAGCTCCGGCCTGTTACGCTCTGGCCATCAGCCCTGACGCCAAGGTCTGCTTCTCCTGCTGCAGTGACGGAAATATCGCCGTATGGGACCTACACAACCAGACCCTTGTCAGGTGAGTACAGTAGTGTGTTTTTGTGAATTGTCAGGTTCAGATCTGCTGTGTAGGAAAACAGGGGTGGGAACTAGAACAATCAGAAAGATAGTCCTGATAATGGGATTTCTGTATGTCTGTATAGCTCTGTTTCACTGGAAACCTTGTGTACTATACTGAACTTTTACCACCTCTGTGTGTGGGCATGTGCCAGCATTTTGTAAACGGAGTCCTGGTGATGTGTCTGTGTGTGTGTGTATATACGTGTGCAAGTGAGAAATAACTTTTTGTTTTGCTGTTGGCTCTGCAGGCAGTTCCAGGGTCACACAGATGGCGCGAGCTGTATAGACATCTCTCACGACGGCACCAAGCTGTGGACGGGTGGCCTGGACAACACCGTCCGCTCCTGGGACCTGAGAGAGGGACGACAGCTCCAGCAGCATGACTTCACCTCACAGGTAAGACGCACAAACACCTAGTTCCACGTGTAACCATGACATGACAGAAAAAGTCAGTTCTTTTGATAATCATAGCTATTGGGTGCAAACCATGTCCTGTAGTTACAACATGTAACTTGCAAATCCAAACCTTCTTAGTGTTCATTAGAGAGCCATTGAATCTAGAGAGCATTCTCTATTTCATTAAGTAGTACCGTATTTTCTGCACTATAAGGCGCAGTCTCAATCACGGGGTCTATTTCTGTACTTGACCAATACAAGAGGCGCACCGTGCTATAAGGCGCAGTCTCAATTACGGGGTCTATTTCTGTACTTGACCAATACATGAGGCGCACAGTGTTATAAGGCGCATACGGTTGTTACGCCAACCAGTCGCACATTTTTACAGATTTTTGAACTCGGTCCACACATAAGGCGCACCGTATTATTGGGCGCACGGCCGATTTTTGAGAGAATTTAAGGCTTTTAGGTGCGCCTTATAGTGCGGGAAAATACGGTAATTTGATCGACCAACTATCGACATTTCTGATTGTTCAACAAGATTCTCATTTAGCGACTGCAATCAGTTTGCATTGTTCACGATGAAGCTTGTGGCCAGAAAAGTGTACCCTGAGTGATTGTATTCCCTGCCGTCCAGGCTGTGGCGTGTGTGAGAATAACCACTTGTGCCATTTCGTTCACAGATCTTCTCTCTGGGCTACTGTCCGACTGGTGAGTGGTTGGCTGTAGGGATGGAGAGCAGCAACGTGGAGGTTCTCCACCACACCAAGCCAGACAAATATCAGCTACACCTGCATGAGAGCTGCGTGCTCTCCCTCAAGTTCGCCTACTGCGGTGAGGCATCTGATTGTAACCCTTTCGAAGCTTTTCTTGGTTTTGCGTTGACTGCCGTTTTTTTTTTTCCATGCACGAAGCTGCTCTGCTAGGCTATTCCAACACAAAACAGAAGCTGGTGCTTTGAATGGAAATGCCTCAATCACCTTGCTTCTGTCCTTGGCCATTTGAGTGTTTCCTTTCAGTGCAGCAAGAGTGTATGCGTTTGGCTTTTTTTCCTTTTCTTTCCACCCCTCCCTCCCCGCACTAACTCTTGATGTTTCCGCTCTAAAGGTAAATGGTTTGTGAGCACAGGGAAGGACAATCTGCTGAATGCCTGGAGGACGCCGTACGGCGCGAGCATTTTCCAGGTACGTGACTCAATAACCGACTCGTTCTCATTCGCATCGCAGTGTGGCCCCGACGGGACCGAGATTGATGTGTTCTTTAGCAGACGCCGTGCAGGCTGGGGATGGTAATTTCAAAGCTTTTAACTCTCTGACTGGGAAGAGTGTAGGTGGTGGTGACGATGATGCGAGAAGCGGGAGGTTGAAGAACCATTGTTAGAGTTTGACACATTTGAAACACCATTTCAGTTTTCAGTAAGGGCAAGAACAGAAGCGTCTATATTTGAGAAACAAAAGCGATTCGTTCTTGTTGTTTATAGCGTTGTTGTTATTTATACCACAGCGCTGTTGAATTCTCAAACTTCATTGGGCAGAACGTGTCGTTTAATAGCAGCCATGACGGTCTTGCCAACAAACAGCAGGTTTATATGAATGCCCTTGTTAATACGCTAGTGTTTCTATAGTAACCGTAAATTCACAAGGTTGAACACGCCTATGGTTGAACACACATTCAGTGTCAGCACTTAATAACAGCTAGAGGTAAAGCTGTAACTTTATTCATTTTTATTATTTGCTTTTATTTTTTTATTTATTCTAAACCAAGTTTTCAGACACGGACAGTCTTACTAACTTCAAACAGGAGAACGAGACTTTCACGACGTTCTGATATAAATGATAATAGGGACCAAGTGGTTGTGCAGACGTTAAACCACATTAAATGCAACTATAAATGGATAAAAGTACATGACCTTTAATGAATAGAAATTGTAGTTGTTGTTGAATTGCTGTAGTGTGAGAGGAATCGAACGCGTCGGGTCAGGGTGATCTTGGAGAATAATCAATCGCTACACCCAGTCATGGATTATTGTCCTATAACGGCATGCCCGGGTGTTTCATTCCTTGCTTGCCCTGAAAGAAGATCTGGCGAAAGCAGCGTGTGCTGATTAATTGATCATGATTTGATTTTTTTCCTAACTTTTTATTTATTTATTTATTTATTTATTATTTCCGTTTCTTTTAACAGTCTAAGGAATCCTCATCTGTCCTGAGCTGTGACATCTCTGCTGATGATAAATACATCGTGACAGGATCTGGTGACAAGAAGGCTACAGTGTATGAAGTCATTTACTAGATTTAGGAGCAATCCACGAAATCCAAGGACCCGTGACCAGAGCTTTTTTCAGGCTCGTTAACAGTGGAACCTGAGTGATCCCTTCCCCTTCCTCCAAAGACCTCCAAGATACGAAACCATGCAGGGGTTGTATTTCAACTGGGAATTAATTCATTAATGTGATGTTTTTATTTTTTTTTTTTTTGTGATACTGGACTCGTCTGAACATTTTTGGAGAGACCGCTCAATAAATCTGAGGATTGCTCACGGACGGCACTAAAGAAGTACATATTGTCTTGCCTTTTTCCATTCGGTCTGGTCACGAGATTCTCCGGGTGCGTGGGCCTATTCCTTCAGTCTTTAGTCCTTTTTATTTTCTGCTTTGTTTTAACGAAAAGCAGCTGATCTGTGATGCAACATGAAGCCGTGCTTCATTTTTAGCCTCCCTCTCCCTGGACGACTTGTGAAAAGTGTATATATGGAGTAATAAAAACATTTTATAAATATCTATGATTATATGTACATATATATATTTCCTTGTCCTGGTATAGTTGTGATGGGTTTTCTTTGTCCTCATGTCCTCGATGCTTGAGCAACTGTAGATTAGGACCTAATTTCATTATTTTTTTTTTTTGCTTTTTTTTTTTTTGTTTTGTTAAAGGTGGATTTGTCTTTTTGTTTAAATTTTTGTAAGCAGACTCTCTGGGTTGCGAATTAACGGCCCACTTCAGGCTGGACATGGTGTTGAACAGCAAGGACTTTTTTTAAAAAAAGCTTGGCTGGTTTGGACGTTAAAGACATGCTGCAGCGACGGTGGATGATGCATTTTGGACGTTGCGGTTGGTAGTTTCACGGACAATGCCAAATAGTGTTAGATTCTGCCAAGTCCTGGAGAGCACCCAAAGGAACGTGAGGAGATGTTTGTAAATTAAAACCAATATTAAACTTGGACAGTTAACTAACTGTACTGATTGTCTGTTCCTTTGGCCTCGTTTGATGTCTCATTGGAAACGGGTGGGCGGGGCTGGGGACGGTCATTCCGTTTGAGGGACGTGTGCTTTGCTGTTACTGTCACTCGCTTACACAAACCGTTGAAAATTGGCTCACTTCTTTTATTTTACACACGATGCAGAAACACTGTGGCTGCTCTCTGATCGAGCGGGTTCCTGTGTGAAGAGCGCAGGATCACAAGTGTTTTCACAACCTGCTCTTGACCGTGATGATGGGCTGAAGCATGCTGCTTTGTGTGGGAGTGTGTTTAAGCGAGAGAGGAACTTTTTGAAATGTGATCCAAGCCATTCAGATTGCTGTGTATTTGCACTACTGTATAGAAGCAGCATTGGGTCCAAGTCCTCTTGTGTTTTTTTTTTTTTTTGGTTTGTTTTTGTTGCTTTTTTTGCGCAGTGCTCCTTACTTCACACCAAACTGTGTAGCAATCTGTGTCAACACTGTTAACAATTCAATAAACTTTTAAAAAATAATCAACTCCGTGCTCGTTATGAACATTTGGTGGATGAATAACTTACAGATTCTTTTTTTTTTTTTTTTTTTTTTTTTTTTTTTTAATTATTTTAAAGCTATTAAGCTCATATTTTTCTTCTGTGTGCATTAAACATGAATGAATGAACCAGAATGTCATAACAGGAACATTTTTTAATCTTTCAATTTTACTACAGAAGTGTTTATTTGATGTAGGGCTTTTGAGGACACAAAATCTAATCGCATTAATCAAATAACTGTTAGATGGTTTAAACTGCCTGAGCAGCTGAAATGAGGAGATTGGAGTCTAATCAGACTTGTAGTTGAAAACAAGCACTGGAACGGTAAATCACGTGGAAAATAAATGATTTGAGCAGTTAAATGGGTCGCATCGGTAAATAAAACAGGCAAAGCCTAATTTTCCACCGAACAGTGAGTGTCATGCTGGAAAGCTGCGAGTTGTTACTTCTCATTAGCCACATTATCATTTTGTTTGATTTCTTTCTTTAAACCATTTCAGTTGTTTTTCTTTCCCAGTACATGGGTTTTAATTCTTTGACCCAACTGGTGGAAAACGTTTAAGACCGTAGTCAATTACATTTCACTTTACTGCATGAACTAACAGTAAACAAAGACAATAAAGAGGGAAAAACCCCACTTGTTTTCTTCTTATAAGTCTTTACACATTGTTACGTTTACATGTTAACTGATGATGAGAGAATGTTGCAGTGTATAGGATTATTTAACCATTGTTCTGTACAGAATATCATGACATTTTTCTTAATCCCTTTTATACCACTGAATTCTTGACTCTGATTGGGCAGGTACTGTTGGTTGTTTTTAAGAGTTTTAATAATGTGCTCATTGTGATATGTCATTGTTTCTATAGCAACAGTTAATTCAAAGGCATTTGTATGGCAGGTGCAACACATAATCTAAGCCTAATATGAGACTTGTTATTAGTAAACGTTATTTAACAAGTAAAAATGTGTGGTGGTTGTTATGGTGACACACTTTTGATAAGGAGATGCTTATTCAATATTTAAAGAAGGAGTCTCCAGTGTCGGTGCTTTCAAAGCTGAAACTTTACATTTTCTGACATGGGACAGTCTTCAGATCTTGGCTTTGTCTGTCATGTAACAAGTGCTGCGGGGGTTTCCTCCAGGTACTCTGCTTTCATCCACCAGTCCAAAGAAGTGCATGGTAGGCTGATTGGCATGTCCAAAGTGCCATTGTATGAATGGGTGTGTGTATGATTATGCCCTGTGATGGATTGGCACTCCATCCAGGATGTCTCCTACCATGTGCTCAATGCCTCCTGGGATAGGTCTCAGGTTCCCCGCGACCCAGTCAGAATAAGCATTGCAGAAAATTGATGGATGGATGGAACTTCAAGTAGGAAAATAAAGAGAGGCTGGTGAGAGGCAATTGTTTATAGCTGTAATGACAAAAGTTGTTACATGGGTGTTAAATGGAAATTTAAACATAACTGATTTGACTGGTGACATTACACATTCAGTTGGTTTGTTTAGTAATTCCTGCTCAGCGTGGCTCAAGGGAACTTCCGGCCTCAATCTGGACTGCAGAATCTCTCACCATCTTCAAGAAACAGCTAAAGACCCATCTCTTCCTTCAACACCTAACCAACTCATTAAAAATAAAAATAATTTTTGCACATACACCTCTACTCCGCACACTTTGCTTCTTCTGGAACTCAATTAATGGATCTTGTATGGTAGCCCTACTTGTATAGTTTTCTGCTTGATATATCGCTTTGCTTGTATTTTTCTCCTTTGTAAGTCACTTTGGATAAAAGCATCTGATAAATGTAAATGTCTTGCTAATAAAATCTGAAAATATCCGTGGAACATGGAACAACAGATGGATGGCTGGATGGATGAAACAATGTGATCAAACTAAGTGTGTAAGAATAGGGGGTGGGGGAAACACAGCAAGGACACCTTGCATATATTACGCCACGCCCCTTAATCACACTGTAGACACACCCCTCCTTTACTGCACATGGCTTAATTGGTATGTAGTGCAGAAGACACCATGGTGGGAGAAAAAGCACGACATGTTGCTGCTGGAAAAGTCGACAGATGACCAAGAAAAGAACCACAAGAAGTAATTATATTAATTCGAGCTGTGTCGTCGTCCCCAGCTGGAGAAACATGCCGACTGAGAATGGAGATGAAATTAGCCGAATTAGCTTCATGTTCCCGGACAGATAGAATATATTATATCTTGTTTTGTTCAGTGTTAAGTGGCAGGTCAGTAATGCAATGTGTTTATAGCAAATTTTGGCACAACTTCTCCAGTAGAATGTGACCGGAAGTGCTGCTAAACTGGTTAGCAAATTGCCTTAACAGTATAACATATAGAATTAGATTTAACGGGAAAAGGAATTAAAGGGCCAGTTAAAAGATTAAAGGGCCAGTTTTACACTGTTAAAAGTTTTAAATGAAGATGAGTTGACAAAAAAAGTAGTATATATAGCACAGAAAAATCTATTTCTTGAGTAGTGTATTTCACATGCAGTTAATGTTTATATATATATATATATATATATATATATATATATATATATATATATATATATATACATACACACATATATACATACACATGTGTATTTAATGAGGTTCGGCGTCAGCTTCGTGATGTTGAGGGAGCTCGGTATGGAATACTTCACCCAGCTCGGCTTCGCATTACACATAACGGTGTCCAGAAGGACTTCATTTCAGCGGAGGAAGCAGGAGAATATGTGAAACTCCTGATATCAGGATG
>JAFFST010053946.1:98983-114577 GCA_022414735.1 Noturus placidus
CCAGCCGTGTGACTGGCAGCAGCTACACGCCGGTCCCAAGCCCGGATAAATGGGGAGGGGTGGGGAAAGCAATGGCAAACTACCCTACTACTTCTGCTGACAGGCTTTGTGGTTCGCGTTGATGACATACGTGGGCCATAAAGTGACCGACGGTCGGTCTCGACTAATCGGTGATATAAATATATATATATATATATATATATATATATATATATACACACAAGATAAAGCTACAGGAATGTTAGTTTGTGGTTACGTAATATAGTGCCTAAACTCTGCCTTTAGTGAACGTTCTTTGTGAGTCGTCATATAACCATGAGAGAACAGCACTGGAAAAAAAACAACAAAATTCTCTAGTCACTAAAGCGGTTGAAAAAGTCGCCAGATCTAGCCGCACCGTTGCTAATGTGGTAACACTGCACCATAGATGAGAGGCGGGGTGTTATGTCCAGGTGCATAGATGGGAGGCATTGTCATGAGGTAAACAAATCACTTGTACATTTTTGTAATTCACAAAGTAATCACTTTAGAGGTTCAATTCTACCCACTGTGCACGTGAATGGGTTTATAATGGCGCGTAACTATAGCCACAGGTTTGCATATGCGTGGCAGCTTTGGAAAACCTTTCACATGGTCAAATCGACATTATCTACCATACATAAGTATGAAATCTCCAGACTTTCCTGATCTGAAATGTCTCTCTTTTACATATGTCTCAACCAGGACTAAAAATCCTAAGATTTTAAAATCTGGTTTACAATGGGAAACGAGTTCTTGCTTTGTTGATCAACGTAATCCAAATCAGGCTCGGTCTCATCACCTGAGGTAAACTCTTGGCATTCAAACACAAGCCTCATGGTCATCTCTTCACTTGACTGAACTTTGTTCACGCAAGCATCATGATGAAATAATCTATGATTAATTCAGTCAATTATGAACAATTGGCTAAGTTAATTGTTGTTCATTTATTTAGGGCTGCAGCAACTAATCGATAATTAAAATAACCGACAACGAATTATGGATTCGTCTGGTCTGTGATGTCACTATGACGAACCCTCCCCGCAGTCAGTGACATCACTTCACGATGGTGAAAAACGCATTTCTATTAATAAAACATCGGAGGTCTGCGGTAAAGGTGCATGATCCGGGTCGTCCAAAACATGAGAATGTTTTATATTAAGAGCTTCAAACAAACTTGTAAGTGTATTAATGTGGCTCGTCGTGTCAGATGCTACGACGGACGCGTGTGCCATTTAATGTGTTCCAGACATGTTTTCTTCAGCGCACATTTATATCCTTATCTGTAAATATTAGAACTTCACGCCAGTATTTCCATTTCACATAAAGACTTGTCCTGACAGCGAGAGAGTCTCCGTTAAATTCACTGAACGAGCGTGTGCGTCAAATTGACATGTGCGTCAATCAAACAGCGTGCGATAGAAAGGAAGCACGATAACTCTGACTAAAATATTCATTTTGATCAAATATGTTTGTCATACATTTACAGAATTTTCAGATGAGTGACTGTGTGTGTGTTACTGCGGAACGTTCAACCTCTTACCAGTTAACACTTAGTTTGTGCATTTGTTTCTTTTTTTTTTTTCCTTTTTAAAATGTTTTTATAAAAAAAAAAAATTTATTTTTTTTATTTTTATTTTTTTTTTTAGCATTTTCAATATAGTGATTTAACTTCTGCTTTAAAGTTGTGGACTATCAGGTTTTTTTTTTGTGTGGGTGCTAACCCTAAACCCTTTTGTTTTCAAAATACTTTTAATTTTAATAGGCGGCTGTGGCTCAGTCGCTAGAGCGGGTTGTCCACTAATCCACTAATTGTACGGTTGGTGGTTCGAATCCCGGCCCGGGTGATCCCATGCCGAAGTGTCCTTGGGCAAGACACTGAACCCTAAGTTGCCCCCGATGGCAAGCTAGCACCTTGCATGGCAGCTCAGCTACCATTGGTGTGTGTGTGTGCTCTCATCTGTAAGTCGCTTTAGATAAAAGCGTCTGATAAATGTGATGTAATATTTGTTTAACAATTTTGTTAAATTGATACGTTTAACACCTTTTTCATATCCTTTGCAAATTTCATAGCAATTTGCACAAAGTTTGAAGGACAACATCGGGCAGAATGTGTTTTTCCGAAAGAAAAAAAAACTGAAAATAAGAACTGGCCCTTTAATCCAACGAATCGAAGAAGAAATAATGGACAGATTAATCGATTGTCAAAATAATCATTAGTTGCAGCCCTAAATGTCTTTTTATTCGGTCATTTAAATATAACTTTGTCTGCCACTGTCTGTACAGAGTTTATAAGTGCTCTTCTCTGTATTACAATATACTTATAATATTAATATTGTATAATATTACAATATAATTAATGTAAACTTATTACATTATTTTTGATTGGTCGAGACCAGATTTGAAGGTTTTTCAAGGTCACCACACAAATGTACGTAAGATATGAAATTTTTCATGTTCAGATTTGGAATGATCTGTATGATGTTGAAGATTCAATCTTTTGATCAGTAGACATTCTTGTGTGTAGCTCCTTTATCTTGAGTTAGGAGATGATCGAGCAGCTTTGTGTGTCATCTTTACCCCAAAGTGACTAAGTTTGAAGTGACAACTGCAGTTCGAGAGAGACAGAAAGACAGATGTATGAATTTCACTGAGGTCATAAGTCATAAGTGTATATTCCAACATGGCTGTCAAAAGACAGATATGGGAAGTTGAGATGCGTGTGTGAGAGAAAGAGAGAGATTCTGCTGGCTCATCTCTGTGCTATAACTACTGAACTATCTGACTCGAGTGTTGTCCTGACTTCTCCCTCCTGGCAGAAGCTCACAGACACATTGTCCAGTACACGTGTGTGTTATTGATTGAAAGATTACAGGCAGCGGAAATGAGGTTCCTCTGCCTGATAGCTGGACTTACTCTTTGTGTCAAGGTGAGGAGCACTGAGTCAAGAGGAGCCAGTTTGGGTAGTTTGTGCACCTTACAAGGGACCCCATTCAGGTTTGATTTGAGCATCTCACTGGACAGGGGCCCCAAAGCAGACCCAGGACTTGCTGGAGAGATTGTATCTCAAAGTTGCATTGGGAAGGTCCAGGGATCACCCAGGAGGAGGACCTGGAACCTCTGGCTGAGGATAAAGAATTCTAGGCTGAACATTTTGACTTGTTATCACCACAAACTTGCCAGAAAAATGAATGAATGAACAAAGTTAAAAGTACTCCAAAGGATTTCTGGACTCTGCCTGTTAGTGTCACTGGTAGAGTAACCAACAGAGGTGGTTCAGGCACCTTACAAGGAGCTCCTGGTCAGCTGCTGCTAGAGCTATATCAGGCCACTGAACAGAGACTCTGGGGCAGACCCAAGACCAGCTGACGATTATATCTCCCAGGTGGATTGGGAGGAGCTCAAATCTGTGAATGGCAATAGATAGGTCTGGGCTGCAGGATGGCTTGACCTGCTCTCCATGATGGAATGAGGAGCTGGGCAATCCCCACAGCCTCAGAATAGAGCTACTACTTTTGCGGGAGAACTGTAGCAGGCATGTTTACCTGGGTGGGGACCCTGGGGCAGACCTGGAACCTGCTGGACTGATTATGTCATAGTTGGCTTTGGAGTGCCTCTGGGGCCAAATTCACAAGCACAGATAATTCCAGTTTAGCTGAGGCAACACGTCTCTTCTTAGGAAGTTCCAAGGTTGTCGCAACACTAGCAAGAGCAGCAGTGGAAATGAGTGTCTTGCTGGCCTTTCAGAGGCCCTCATTAGAACTCTGTGCTTTTATTACTGAATTCAGTGTAGCACAGGCAGAATCAGCCTACGAGGTAGGAACCGTGGGATACAGTAGGCCACGAGGCCAGTCATGTGCTAGTGTGTCTTTTCCCTGAGGTCCATTCGGCGCCACTAAAATGAACCACATTTCAAAATGCGTCGACTGAGAGCCAGCAAAGGGGTTCATCTGTGTCTAGCTGAATTAGTCATAGATCTAACAGTTGGCTTGGGAGCATTTGATGATCACAAGAAGGAGTTTGAGTCTGTGGCTGGGGATCTGTACTGACTTTCTCAGCATTTTGCAACAGTGACCCCCACCTCATGAGGAAAAGTAGAAAAAGAATGAATTAATTAATGCACACTAACTGTTTTCTATCTCGGGCCTGGACCTAGTGTCCGTGAGTGTGAGTTTGTCATTGTAGTCGAGAGGTAGCAATTTTCTTGCTTGCAGTGGCGGCCATTTGTGTGTGTGTGTGTGTGTGTGTGTGTGTGTGTGTGCATGTGTGTACGTGTTTAATATGTGTGTGTTGTAGTGTCATCTCATACCATCAGCTCATGGGCCTAATGCTCTTTTGCATCACACTGCTTATCCATCTGCTTTCTTTCTATTTGTCTCTGCATCCCTCCACCCTGCTATTTTCCTTTCCCTAGCTTTCTCACTTCTTTACAAGTCTCCCTCTGTGTCTCTTCCTTCCCTCCATCTCATCTCTACTTCAGTAAGTCACAGGTAGTCCTTGAACTCATTTGCACTCATGCTGGGGTGCCTGCATTGCTTGCTTGCTCTCTCTCTCTCTCTCTGTCTCTCTCTCTCTCTCTCTCTCTCTCTCTCTCATAAAGAATAGACCCGCTGAGAGCTAATGCACTTTCAGTAGGACACTTTCTGCTTCTCTCTCAGTATGTGCAGAGAAATAAGTGTGCTGCAGACCAATAGAAAAACTCCACAGAGTTCACTGCAAGGCCAATGGACTTCTAATACGGCCTCAATAAACCTGACCTTTCATTTATGGATGTGCAATTCTCTAACCCTGAAGCACTGCACATCATTCTCGAGTGCACACTGTACAAACGTCTAAAAGATCCTAATGGAAGGACTCCTCTAAAAAGCCTGAAAGTCTAAATCCAAACCTAAAACCTTTTTATATTTAAATCTAAATTCATGATTACCAACAACTAATTTTAATGTCATTTAAATTATAATCATGACCAGTCTTACCTGTGTGAGTAATCATAGATTTGACTTTATATTAGACCACTTCCCTCTATTTTGTCTCATGGTATCTTCTGGTTGTGGTCTTGTTGCACCGGTGATGTGACTGACCCATGAAACAGACTTTCATTTTCATTTCATTCCAAGAGCGTGAATCTGAATCTGTGAATTCTGTCACATACAGATTCCCACAAATCCCACAAGCTCCTTTTCTCAATTCTGGTACTGAGACCGACTCGCTTTCACTCTCATTCTCCAGAGTGGAGATCGGCGATCAGCGCTGCAGCAAATTTATTAATTACATTCATTTGAAAATGTTCAACTAAACTAAATTATTGGCAACCTAATGTAAAGTTCATCAAACTGATGGGTGAATGTGTCGGCTCAAAGGAAACGTTTCGAGGTTTCAGTAAACTGCGTAGTTTTTGAGGAAGATGAAGCAGAAGCTAATGGTTTCAGAATCGAATAGTTCAAGTTCAAACTGTAAAATCCAGTGCTTCAAATCTGCAACTGCATCTAACAGCAAAACATCTATATTTAAAACTATATTTAATCTAATACTGATCTCCATATGCAAATCAGCGCTGCATATACATGCAAATGTGTTTCATTACTGATACCAAAAGGTAGTTTAAAACAAACAAACAAACAAACAAACAAAACACTGACTAGATGTTAACTGTAAAATTTAAGGGTGGGATGCACCAATAAGGATAAAGCTGAAATCTAGATTAAATCAAGGTTTATCTAATAATTCTGTTGCACCAAACTTTAAACCTTATTTAAAAATAAGCAGGCTAACATTTAAACCATCACATTAATCCTGGATTAAATATAATCTTCATAATGCTCCATCACTTTAAGATCAGATATTTTATTTATTTATTTATTTAAAATATTCCCTATTTTTTCCTCAACTTGTACCGGTTATGCGAATAACTTGAAGTTTAATTTTTGTTTTTAATCCAAAGTTTGAAGTTCACGATCCCTTACATTTGTTGCTCTGTAGTTACACTGGAGAATTCCTATATATTTCCATGTTTATGAACTCCACATGCACTGCCGCAATGCTGTCGATGACGAATCCATCATGATGGAGAAAATGAATCGTAAATGGAGGTTTTAATCGCGGATTAGAATTCTAATCCCCGATTTTAATCTGTGTTTAAAATCATAAAGTGGTGCAACACAACTCCATTTAAAATTAAGGCCAGATCAACAAATCCTAGATTAGCTCCAAACTGTGCTTAAGTTAATCCTTATTGGTGCAACGCACCCTAAAAGTTTTAAAGGTTACAAAGGAAAAGAGCTAATATGGTTTCCGCTGTCCACATACACTAAGAACTTGCTGCTATGATTTAGACTTCTAATTTAACACCATAGCAGTCTTAACACCAAGTGCAAGCTCAATACCTTTCTTTGTTCTAGCTTGCATTATTTAAAGACTGAAATTTTAGCAATGCAAGTAAATAAGAGTTGTTTACCAAGAGTCTAGCGCGTGCTCTGGTACAAATATGAGCCTCATTAATCATTCTTTTTTTTTTTTTCTTTTCTTGATCATTCATCATTCATACCTCAAAAATACAGTTAATGTGAGTAGTCATCTAAATAAGGATGTAAGTAACAAATAGTTGTTGAGATGTTGAAAAACAACAAGAAGAAGAAGTTCAACTTTAACCATGTAATTTAATAATCGTTTATAAGTTTGTCATTTTTCTCTGCTGATATGTTTGTTTATATTTCTTTGTGGGTCATTGTTACTCGCATATAGTTTTGCTGTAAAAGTTCATCGTTCAAACAAGTTGATTAAGAATGTGTTACATTCGAAGCTCTTTATTTCGATTCAGTGGGGTGATGTCCCACGGAGGAGGCTTTCATATGACCCCCCCCCACTTTTCTTTTGTCCATCCATCCATCCATCTTCTACCGCTTACTCCTTTATCAGGGTCACGGGGAACCTGGGGCCTATCCCAGGAAGCATCGGGCACAAGGCGGGGTTACACCCTGGACAGGGTGCACACTCGTACACACTCACACACATTCATACACTACGGACACGCCAATCAGCCTACCATGCATGTCTTTGGACTGGGGGGGGGAAACCGGAGTACCCGGAGGAAACCCCTGACGCACGGGGAGAACATGCAAACTCCACACAGACATGGCGTGACTCGAACCCCAGACCCTGAAGGTGTGAGGGGAACGCGCTAACCAGTAAGCCACCGTGCGCCCTACTTTTCTTTTGTTAACTAATTAAATGAATTAAATATGTAGGGTTTAAAAAAAATCCATCCATCTGTTTTGATCTCACTTTACTCATTCTTCTGTTGAAGTAGCTTCATTTTTCTTCTTCACCCCATCTCTCTCTCTCTCTCTCTCTCACTAAATCTTAGTCATTCTCATGTTGATGTACCTTCATTTCTCCTCCTCTCCTCAATCTTTCTCTCACCCATTCTCTCCCTCTCTCCCTCCTTCTATCATTTCACTCTCATTCCTTTCAGTCTCTGAAGTAGCATTTTCAGACAGCGTGCAATGACTGGGCTTTTTCCTCTAGTTCCACTCTTAACAAAAGAGTGCTAGAAGGTGGAGATTAAAGGGCTTTGATGCTGAGTGGCTGAACACACATACACACACACACACACACACACACACACACGTATACAGACAAGCCTCACTTGTGAGAGCAGGCAGCATTTTGATAAAAATCCAGTACTTTTTTTTTTCCCTTTCTTTCACTAAGAGAGCTTTCATCAAGCCTGGACACAAGTGTCCTCTCCACTCAGGCCCCAAATTAGCGTCGGCTTAGCGAGAGGGATGAAACGGGTGCCTCTTGTCCCTGTCTCTTTCTACTCGTGAGTTGAGAGACGAGGTTGCTTAGGAATCCTGTGTGTGAATGGACAGTTCAAAGTTTTAGCTTCTGTGAACATCATGATGCACATGCAAGAGCTATAAAAAGAAAGAAGAAAGAAGGAGAGAGGAAGGATGGAAATGAAGGAGGATGTGCAGTCTAGAGTATCTCCAATACTGTGGTTCTACCAATGTTTACATATTAAACATTTGAGGTGTCAAATCCTGTGTGATGTATAAAATATAACATTCTGCTGATGTCTCGAGGGCAGAGAAAATATTTTATTTGCACATGAATGACATTACATATGCAGTTATATCACATATGGAATGACACTTCAGTGCTAGGAGATCAAACAGACCATGACGTACTAAATTGAGAAGGTGTGTGTTTGTGTGTGTGTGTGTGTGTGTGTGTGTGTGTGCATGTGTGTGTTTGCATAATGAAACAGCCTTAAAGGCATGTGCACACGTGTCATCCTCTGACAGCATCACCTGCATACAATAAAATGTAGTCTACACGAGAAAGATGAAGTTATTAGAGCGCCTGTGGTTCCTGCAGTAATGTGTGTCCAGAATATGTTTTGCTAGTTAAATTAGATCCCTTTTGTCCCCGCACCTTTAATAAAATGTTACTTTGTCCCCGCCCTTTTAATAAAACGTACATTTGTCCCCGCACCTTTAATGAAACATTAATTTGTCCCCGCCCCTTTAATAAAACGTTAATTTGTCCCCCTCACCTTTAATAAAATGTACATTTGTCCCCCGCACCTTTTAATAAAATGTACATTTGTCCCCGCACCTTTTAATAAAATGTACATTTGTCCCCGCACCTTTTAATAAAACGTACATTTGTCCCCGCACCTTTAATGAAACATTAATTTGTCCCCGCCCCTTTAATAAAACGTTAATTTGTCCCCCTCACCTTTAATAAAATGTACATTTGTCCCCCGCACCTTTTAATAAAATGTACATTTGTCCCCGCACCTTTTAATAAAATGTACATTTGTCCCCGCACCTTTTAATAAAACGTACATTTGTCCCCGCACCTTTAATGAAACATTAATTTGTCCCCGCCCCTTTAATAAAACGTTAATTTGTCCCCCTCACCTTTAATAAAATGTACATTTGTCCCCCGCACCTTTTAATAAAATGTACATTTGTCCCCCGCACCTTTTAATAAAATGTACATTTGTCCCGCACCTTTTAATAAAATGTACATTTGTCCCGCACCTTTTAATAAAATGTACATTTGTCTTCCGCCCCTTTAAAATAACGTTAATTTGTCCCCCGTACTTTTAATGAAACGTTAATTTGTCCCCCTCACCTTTTAATAAAATGTACATTTGTCCCCCGCACCTTTAATAAAATGTACATTTGTCCCCGCACCTTTTAATAAAATGTATATTTGTCTTCCGCCCTTTTAAAATAATGTTAATTTGTCCCCTGCACTTTTAATGAAACGTTAATTTGTCCGCCACACCTTTAATGAAACCTTAATTTGTCCCCACCCTTTTAACAAAACGTACATTTGTCCCCTCTAGTTTTTCACTGCCCATGGCCAATTTTTGTATCTTTTGAATTCTATATGTGTACGTGTCTATAAGTCTTTACACGAGGTCAGAGGTCGCGATGAGCTCAAAGCGGCAAAAAAAACCATAAATTTTTACTAAATCGAGCAGTGTAAGTTTTTTTGGCATGTGGTATTGGTGTTGCACAATGATGAATAATATGCTACATGTTTCTTTTTAAACGCTGCCTATTTCCATTGTTGAATAAGTAGCCAGATTTGATGGTAACAACCCTGCCTACCCGCAGTCCCATATTTTCAAACTCTTTTGTAACGTCTTTTATTTTTTACTACAGATGTGTTATGAGTCCTTCACATTAGAATAAGATGGTGAATTGTTAATGTTGAATTGGATTTTGTATGGGACACATGTGTCTGGATCAGGCAGCGTTGCATGTTACATAATGGTTTCTTTTACTGTTGATATAACATGTTATAAAAGGTCTCCTTACAGTCACGTCTGTTAGTTTAGTTCAATTACAGTCTCTTTGGAGCAGTGTGGTTTGAGTGACATTTCTTTTCTGAACTGTGGACTGTTGAATAGAATAGAATAAAGTAGTGTGTGAATATACAAATATCTATTATAAATATACTGTGTGCTATGTTTATGCATTACAATTTACACTAAACATAATTTACAATATTTAAGTAATACAGTGCAATATACAATATAACCTGCAAGAATCATAAATTGCATATTAAGACATTTAAGAGCAAGAAGAGAGAAAACCCATCAATTAGACAAAGGTCAGAAAAGAAGAATACACTTGACATTCTGTCCCCGCCCCCCACATCTGAAATGATGGCTACACCCCTGTCCCCGCCCCTCACATCTGAAATGATGGCTACACCCCTGTCCCCCCCCGCCACACATCTGAAATGATAGCTACACCCCTGTCCCCCCGCCACACATCTGAAATGATAGCTACACCCCTGTCCCCGCCACACATCTGAAATGATAGCTACACCCCTGTCCCCGCCACACATCTGAAATGATAGCTACACCCCTGTCCCCGCCACACATCTGAAATGATAGCTACACCCCTGTCCCCGCCACACATCTGAAATGATAGCTACACCCCTGTCCCCGCCACACATCGGAAATGATAGCTACACCCCTGTCCCCGCTACACATCTGAAATGATAGCTACACGAATGTTTCTGTATTGGAAAACAAAAAAAAAATGGTCTCGTAGCATCTCTAGTAATTTTGCCTCAAATGTCCATCCATACACAGTGTTCATAAAACCCGACTTACTAAATTGTATCACCTTTCCATCACACCAGGATTTTCCTGCCGATTGAACACATCAGCATTCAATCACTATTCGGCTTACTAAATGCGTTAATGATATGCAACGTTTCGCTTGCTCTAGTGCACATGGCTCTTGGTGCTAATATTCGACACCGGGACACGAGGAGCCCGGATTTCCCCAGACAGCTCTCAGGCGTCGGTCTGATGAAGAGGGCTTCACACTGGCATAATTGCAGCTGCCACCAGCTAATTCGGAGGTGAAAGGGGGTCGTAATGGGTTCAGTAAAGCAAATAATTGGGACAAATAAGTAATTAAGAGATTGGTAAGGGGTGAGATTGAATCTAAAGGACCTCTAATTTAACATGATTATGAAGTTCTCTCTTACCTCCTCAATCAACACAGGCAGCGCTGCAATGAGTCCTTACCGCTAATGACTTCCTGGTGGTTTCGGCAGTGGTGGAGTGTTATTGCGAGTCATAAAGATGTGAATTGTGTTAACCTGCAGCATCTAGTTGAAAGAATACAAATAACATGCGCCTGTGTTGACGGTATTCTGAATGTTGAGGTAGGATAGGATGGTGTTCTGATTTGGTCTCAGAGGTGAGCTCAATTTCTCTTATGCAAATTCTTTTAAGATGCGTTGCCTGTTCTTTGTTCTGTGCTGTGTGAACCTTGATGGTGTGAGGACTAGATAAATTGCAGTAATGAGGATAATTAGAGTGATGAGAGTAATGATAGCAGAGAGAGGGAGAGCAGATGGGACTCCTTCTGGTGCACTCTTCTTGACAGCATCAGTGTCTTGATAGACAACATGCTCTCTCTCTCTCTCTCTCTCTCTCTCTATTTTAGAGCTCAGCGTCTCTGTTTTGTTGCTGACAGGACCTTGAGGATCTCTCTCACTCTCTCTCGCTTACACACACACACACACACACACACACGCACATGCGCACACATAGCAAGATGGTAAACAAAGCACAATGCTTTCACGCTGTTGTAAATGGCTCCTGCCCTGAGCCCAGTTTTGTACATGGCAGCAGATGGTGTGTGTGTGTGTGTTAGATGGGGGTTTGTCATCAGCTGTGACCCCCTTCTTATGCTTATTATTAAGGCTCCATCTATTATTGCCTCTGTCAAACTTTGTCAAACACCATTCATATCATAATACACATCACAATATATTGTTTGGTTCTGTTGTGTAATTCAATTGAAATTAAGGTCACATGAGCACACAGTTAATTATTCATTATGCATGAGTGCGATAAATAACCTTACACGATGTTATGTAGTTCCTTCTCTCTGATAAATTAAATCACGCATTGAATCTAAACAAACTATAAAAATATTGCAACTGAAAAAATACCAAAACTCGAAATAAAAGCCAGTACATGTTCTCCCCATGGGTTTCCTCCAGGTTCTCCACTTTCAAAACATGTAAGTGCTATGCTAAATTTCCCCCAGATGTGCATTCGTGTGCCTGGTGTCCTAGAAGGGACTGGCATCCCAGCCAGGGTGTATTCCTGTCTCGTGCCCAGTGTTCCCAGGATAAGCTCCAGATCCTCTCTAACCCAGACCAGGATAAAACGTTTTTCCGCATGCTGGATAGTCACTTAACACATTGCCATTTCTTCATCTCTTACCTGACAAGTTTCTGACACTTCTAACATCAACCAAACTGTTATCTTACCTTTTGTTTCCTGATGAAAACATGGAAATATGCAATGTTGTCAGGCCACGCTTACTTATTGACATACACTACATTATTAAATTCCCTCTCAAATAAAGTCCTTCTCCCACAAAGCATGAAAAGCAGTTTTTGTTAGACTAATAGTTTCTGGCTGTCTTGACAATCTTGGTTAAGCACACATTATTAGACTGAGAGTCTGCACAAATGCCTCAGCTTAATTAACATTTCCAATGACTCCTTTATCCAGAGCCATTTGCAAAATGTGCAAACAGCTGAAAGCGCAACAGTAAATGCAGTGAAATTTAGAAAAACCAAAATGACGAAAATCAATGCAATTACGTATTAAAAGTAATACAAAGACAATCAGTACAAAATGAAATGCAAGAAAAGAACAAAGTATAAAGTAACAATAAATTGTTCTACAAGACTTTTGCAGAAGGAATCAGAACAAGGCTTCCTTGGAATGTAAGGAAAAGCTCACTCAACCACTCAGGAGACTGGACATGGAAGCAGCAAGATCCTGCATTAGGAATGTGCTTAAATGTTAGCGAAGGACATAGAATTCCTAGGAAATAGGAATGCACGGGTAAGAGCTTGGATTTGATCCATGCTGTAACAGGAAGCAAAAAGGAATCATCAGGGGAGTCACATGAGAGAACTTCAGGAGAAGAGGAACTGGACATTCAGCAGTAATTCTGATGTGCTGTACAGAAGGTGTAGCAGAAGATGGGAGCCCAGCAAGTAGGAAGTTATAGTTGTCAAGTTGTACAATAACAAGGGCTTGTATAAGAATCTGACAGGTAGTCAGGACAAGTTATGAAGACGAAATCTTCAGGATCCAGTGGTCGATGTGGTCTGATTTGGAGAAGTTGAACCAAACTCCAAGACTCATCATTGTTTGCCATGATAGATTTCAAGATTGTCATTGGTCATTGAAATTTCCAGTATAATAAATTGGTAGATCTTTTATTTGGTCAAAAGTCAGTATCAAATAATGGGTCTCAGTCCAGGAGTCAATGTCAGAAAGGCGCACCGATATCTTATGAGACCTGAGATGTGGATGAATGAAAAGTGAAGTAAAGATGCACACAGTGAATAATTTATTGGGAACACTCTACTAAAACCGTGTAGGGCCTTCCTTTGCTCTCAAAACAGCCTCAAAAGTTCATGACATGGGTTCCACAAGATTTTGGAAATATTCCTTTGAGATTCTGCTCCATGTTGACATGATTTCAACCATTCTACCACATCCCAAAGGTGTTCTACTGGATTCAGATCCAGTAACTGGGAAAGCCAACGAAGACCATTAACTTCATTATCATGTTCATGAGACCAATCTGAGACAACTTTTGCTTTGTGACATGGTGCATTATCATGCTAGAAGTAACCATTAGAAATTGGGTTCATTGTGGCCATAAAGGGATGCACATGGTCAACAATACTCAAATAAGCTGTGGCATTTAAGCAATGATTGGTATTAAATGGCCCAATGTGTGCAAGGAAAACATTCCCCACACCATTACACCACCTCCACCAGCCTGGACTGTTGACACAAAGCTGTTGGTGCCAAATTCTGACCTTACCATCTGTGTTTCTCAGCAGAGATCGGGATTAGTCAGATCAGGCTACATTTGCCCAGTCTTCAGCTGTCCAGTTTTGGTGAGCCTGTGCCCACTGCAGCCTCAGATTTCTGTTCTTGGCTGACAGAAGTGGAACCCGGTGTTGTCTTCTGCTGCTGTATCTCATCCACCTCAATGTTTGACATGTTGTGCCTTCTAAAATGCTTTTCTGCTCACTACAATTGTACAGAGTGGTTATCTGAGTTACTCTGGCCTTTCTGTCAGCTCGAAGCAGTCTGGCCATTTCTCGTTGACCTGTAAACAAGACATTTCTGTCTGACGCACTGCTGCTCGCCGCATGCTTTTTTATTTTTTATTTATTGCACCGTTCTGAGTAAACTCTAGAGAATGCACTCTCTCCCCTGTCCACCAAAGTATCTACGTTTACATGGACAGCAGAAATTTAATTATTGACCTTACTCTGATTAAGATAAAAATGTCATTAAGGTGTTTACATGAGTCACTTTTAGAATACTCCTGTCATGTACCTATTTACATGTTATATATCATAATTAGATTAACAGCCCGCGTCATTACGTCACCAGCGCCACGCCGTCCGACGTCCCTTCAGAATTTCACGTATCAACATACAGCTCGTCTTCGTTATGGTACCGTATACAGTTTTGGGTGTTTTTATATTTTTATTTGTTTATGAACGCTTTAAGTGCAGTTATTTATTTGTCATGCTGTACATGCAAATAGACAACTGCTTGAAGCCGTGGGCTGCGTCCCACATCACGTAGTTACCATCTCTATAGTAGCCGAGATGCATGTATTTTCCCCGACTACAGGCCTATAGTAGGAAAGTATGCGATTTGTGATGCGGCCGAAATCTCCTGTTCATTTTAAAACTGCCGTGTGTGATCGTGTCCTTTCACACGATGTTCATAATGTGATTAAGGTGTTTACATGTCTGTAATACACGTCCATAATAAGACTAAAACAGGAATACTCCACATGTCTTAATTCGATTAGAGCTTACTTAGATTATGACCTTATTCAGATTAAGAGTGGGTTATTATTGTCCATGTAAACGTACTGTGTGATGCTAGACAATTGTGGGCATATTTGCATTTGGGTGTATAGCGTCCCACATATTTTCAGCTCTGCTCTGAGAAAGCATGAGCAGCAGTGGTGGCTGGCTTCAGAGGAAGCAGATTCTAGCCTTCATCCTCCTTGGTTGATAGTTGTTGTGTGACGGAGAGTTAGCTTTTGGGTAACTTGATGACATCGTGCATATTTTTTTATTCTTCTTTTATCTGCATTTTGAAAATGCACATTTTCGAATACTGCCCCGTGGGTGGAGTGGAGTGCAGTACAGAAAATGAGAAAATAAGTCATGTAAGGTGAGGAACTTTGTGTACTCTATGAACTCATTTGTTTAATGCCTCTGACTCTGGGGAAAAAGGAAGAATGTTTCTGCTGAAACATTCAAATGCCGGGGTGTGTCCACTAGCATATGCAAAAAATGGAACCAGGAGAGATTTCTATTCATTTGAAACCAATAGTACCGTATTTTCGGCACTATAAGGCGCGTATTATAAGGCGCAGTCTCAATTACAGGGTCTATTTCTGCACTTGACCAATACATAAGGCGCACCGTGTTATAAGGCGCATACGGTTGTTACGC
>JAFFST010053946.1:117427-130529 GCA_022414735.1 Noturus placidus
GGAAACCCCCGACAGACGGGGAGAACATGCAAACTCCGCACACACATGGCCCTGGCGGGACTCGAACCCCGGACCCTGGAGGTGTGAGGCAGACGTGCTAACGTTCTAAGCCACCGTGCGCCCATGTAGTGTGTGTATATAACATTATTATTCATCATGAGATGCATAATCTCCTCTGCAGACCATTATGCGTTAATAAAAGTACCATGACTTGCAAATACACAAATGACACATTAACTAATGATTTTTAAAAATGCTAATAATTAAAAACAAAAGGAAAGTATTTTTTCAGGGTTCACACAGTCATATGTGTACATGTTAGTGAATGGCAGCATGCCAGGACATGCTTCAATCCACAAACAGAGATAGCTATGCATTAGAGATTATTAGAGGATGTGTATGGGATTGATCTTGAATCCCATTCCTGACTGAATTCGCACCAATCCCTCCTTCTCCCCATTGTTTGCCCCTGTCTGCATAATTTTTTGGATAATTTATTTAGTGATATTTCTCAGAATATAAACAACTCTGTCCTGAATAAAACAGTTACTGAGGATGTATGACTGAATGAATGCACAAAATATGCTGTGCAGCACAAGCGCTATGTCCACTCTCGGGTAAAAAAATTTGGCCTTTTTTTCATATCTGACCATCCCACTCCCACCTGCTTGAGAGTAAAAACTCTCTCCTTCTACTTTGTTGTTGGTTCCTACAAGATCACAGTTTTGATGTACATCTCTGCTATACATCTCTCTCTCTCTCTTTCTCTCTCTCTCACTCACACACACATACCTCATGATTTCTCATTTATAGCTCTCCTGTCTGCTCTATATAGACACACACAAAGCCTTTACTGTTGAAGAGAAAGGAGATGGGTGGGCAAAGAGACAAAGAGACAAAAAGGAGATATAGAGAGGTTTATCTGCAGTCCCACTAGGATAAATGCTCTTTCACCATGTTTCTACTACACTTTTGTTCCAAAGCAGGAGAGTGGAACAGTAGATACAGATAGAGAAAGAAAGAGATAAAAGAATAGGTCATATTGGTTATCAGAGTGTTGAGTACCCAGAATTGAGTGTACTTTTCTCTACATGGAGATTCCCAAATACTGGGACCAACAATTCAGTGTAGAAACTGTCACTAGTGGAAAAAATGAAAGACAGGTATGTATGTGAGTAGTGGAGGCTAAAGGGTTAAGAACTTAAACTGCCAGTGTTGGTTCCTGAGAGGAAAGCTGTAGATGGTGGGGGCTCCAGAAATAAACCTGGAATTGTTTATTCTCCATTCTGTCTATTTTTCTAGCATATGGACAGCTGCTACACTTATGCCATCAAGTGACTGGAACCTGATATTCCCACACTGTTTTCCTTGAAATCCAACAAAACAAACAAATCATAAAACCCTGCACTTCCAAGAACACTACACAACAGTACACTACACTTCCAAGAACTACAACATTTATTTTATTTAAACTTGAGTAATAACTATTATTATTATTATTATATTCAATTTTAGCGAGGTACTGTATTTGTAATTCTAAGCATTTATGATGACTCTAATGATCCCCTGTGTCACACTGCTTCTTGGGTAATGTGGCATGCATAAGGAAATCATTGAATAAACTTTTTTTTTTTAAAAAGAGCTGAAACAATGATAAAGAGGTCACCAGTGTGTTTCTTGTCCTGCTGATGTTAAATGCTCTTGGTCCTAGCATCGAACCCTGAGGCACTGCTGCATGATTATATACATACTTATTTATTACTATAAAGGCAAGTGTTCTATTGTGTGTGTGTGTGTGTGTGTGTGTGTGTGTATGTGTGTGTGTGTGTCCACGTCCCCACGTGGATAGAAATATCTTACTGTTATTTTTTGGGGGTTTATCCCACCCATCAGCCAACTCTTCCCGATCTATCAAAAGACAACAACCAACATGTAGGTAGACAAGAAAGCTTGCTTTCTCCAAGACACGTGAAACCAGACAACCTCATCTTTTTGAACTGCTGCTCATGGTGACTCACAGGGAAGCAGAACGCTGTGAGGAATGTGCTATCTGCCGTTTTCACCTATAAGAGCTTTCAGATGCACGCGATTGGTTAGTGTCAGTGTGATTGACAGAAGAGAGAATCTGCAGTTCCTCCCATCCAGAGGACACAGCCAATTTTTCTCCCTTAGCTTCTGTCAAGAGATGTCTCTGGCATCATCAGGATTTTAACTTATCTGACAGTCTTGACCCTGTGTGTACATTTAGCTGGTCCCAATTGGAAAACCTTTTTTTTTTTTTATAAAGAAAAAGTATAGCTTTCTTTTACAAAACCAACAGCCAAAAGCGTTCCTTTTGCTTACTGATGTTAAGAATAGCATTAGATTTTTTTCAGTATTGATTAGGTCAGTAGAATGTCATCACAAAGTTAAAACTACAAATGTGTGTGTGTGTGTGTGTGTGTGTCAGGCAAACGCCGCTGTTTCTAAAGAAGATACACCCACAGGACTGCAAGTCCCTTAGTGTTACACTCAATGAGAAATGGCAAGCAATTACAAATCAGGGACTACTCTGTGTCTGTGTGTGTTAGTGTGAGGAAAAGAGAGAATGGAAAATCCCTAAAGGTAATGGGCCTGAACTGATAAAGCTTTGTAGCCTGTTCATGGTGTGCCAGGACTGGTGTGTGCCCACTCTGGGTTGGCAGAAGGGTTGAGTACGCTGTGTGGCACCCCTCAGGCACTGGCACAGCTCTCAAACTCAATTGGCCCACATTCACTGGGCATATCGTCTGTCTTCTTCCATCAGTGTAATGCTCTCATTGCTGGTGTGTAGAGAGGATGAGTGTGTGTCTGATGGAGAGATTGTTGGCCCGTGATTAAAGGCCTAGATTTGTTTTAGAGTTGGACTGTTTCAGTTTGAAATGATCTGCAGATTAGGATTTGTCTTGTGTTAATATCTTCAAGAGGGTGAATCGTGTGTTGCATGTGTGTGTATGGTCGTGGTGTTATGTGCCGTATAAACGTCTCTCACCTCTCCCCCTGTATGTGGTAATGACGAGGCTCTGTGTCTGTGGGTGGAGGGATTAATAATCTCTTCCAGCAACCAATCACCACCCCTTTGACTTGCTCTGTTAATTGTTAGTAATTGTGTTTATTTGCTTTTGAAACTCTGTCTGCCCTTCTTTAAGGTATGACACCTCTTTCTCAAGAAACACCTTAGCAAGGCTACCTCTGTTGATAAGGATTATGCTAACTTGAGCAATTGGGCCATTAATGAATATTACAATGTCATATTATTACACGTGTTCTCTGACTTTCTAGGAAAAGTTGGATGTTTTCCAGTCTGATGGTGCTTGAAAGTTTTGGAATTTTCCACATTTCTGCATAAATATGACCTAAAACATCATCAGATTTTCACACAAGTCTTAAATGAGACAAAAATATTATACTTGAATGATGCAATATTACGTAGCTGAGAGCAAAAGTATGTGAACCTCTTGGGTGAGTATTTTATGTATTAAGTGAAATTAGAGTCTGGTCTTTTCAGTCAATTGGATGACAATCAGGTGTGCGTGAGCGCCCCGTTTTATTTAAAGAACAGTGATATATCGATCTTCACAACATGCTTGTGGAAGTGTATCATGGCACGAATCAAGGAGATTTCTGAGGACCTCAGAAAAAGTGTTGTTGACTCTCATCCTGCTGGAAAAGATGTATAGAAAATTCTAAAGGGTTCACAAACTTTTAAACACCACTGTAGCTAGTTCTCTAAATTACTATCAAGTGTGTTTAGAGATATGCCACATCCCCAACGAATCTAATGCTATTGTGTAAATCAGTTCAAATATTTCCCAACACTGTGTCAATCTTCACTGAGCAACACAGTAACAGTTCTGGAAAACTGAGTGAGAACACATACCACGGGGGTCATGACTGAGGAGGAGGAATGTAATGCATGTCGTACTGCCATTTTTAATCTATGCTTCAGTTTGCGTGGTGTGTTCGATCATCTCAGTATATATCAAGGAGTGAGTGATGATGACTTCATATCCTGCAGGGCTCTTTTTCTGCTACTGTACATTGATTTATATGATAGAAATGTCTATGTGTGTGTATCCATGAGCAGGGTATCATTACTGGTGGCTATGCCAGTAATATATGTTCACCAGGGTCTCACTCCTTCCTGAGCTTTTTTTTTTTCCCCAGGAAGTCACCATTATGTAGGACAAAAGTAATAGCTGATTAGGGCCTAACAAGGTGGGAATGGAAATGAACAGATCATATCAACAAATTAAATCCTTCACTAAATTGCAGTGGAGCTGCAAATACATTGTGTTTCACTGGGACATAAGATTACTGTGGCCATCATGAACCTGGGACATGCCAATGTTTATGGACTGTGTATTTCCAGTTGTATAGCAGTGTCATGTTACCATTGTCATCATGTTACATGCTTATTTTTCGGCGCGGATGGATGAACATGTTAAATGTATATCAACCTGAACTGTTTCTTAGCAGCATTCACCAGTCTGACACTGTTAGGGTGCTTTGCTTCGTTATAAATAAAATAGCAATAGGCACAATTTTACGATTGTTTTTATGGTTATGTCTTAGACTGTTATTTTGCTCTGATCATTTCTTTTCACTTTTAGTCAAAGCATTTTAATGTGTGTATTATTCTTATGTGGTTATAGCTTCAGGATCAATTATGAGTAGTGATTTATATATTTTTTCCAACATGCCTATATTTAATTTCGAAACGTAATCCATTAAAAAAAAATATATCAGGAGGTTCATGTATGGAGACTTTTGGGACACCATGTTGAATGACATCATCATTTTAAAAATCTGTTTTTATCTACTTGTAGTGTTGTTAAATGTCCACAAACGTTGTCCACATAATCACTTACAGTGCTGTGAAAATGTATTTGCACCATCCTGATTTTGATCTGTTTTTGCGCACATCTCATACTAAATTGTTTCAGAAATTAAAACAAAATCTAAGATAAAACAAAGGCAACCTGAGTAAACACAAAATACAGTTTTTAAATGATAATGTTATTTATTGCAGCAAAAAGTTATTCAATACTAACTGAACCGGTGTGAAAATGTATTTGCCCCCATAGTTACTAATTCCCCAAATCTATAAAACTGCATTCATAATGGGGTTCAGCTGGACTAGACTCAACCAGGTCTGATTACTGCAAACCCTGTTCAATCAAATCAACACTTAAATAGATATTTTTCAACAGCATGAAGTTGGTTAAAAGATCTTTTCCAATAACACAGTATGCCAAAGTTGAAAGAAATTCCAGAGGAAGAAGGTGATTGAAATACATCAGTCTGGGAAGGGTTATTTCAAAGTCTTTGGGACTCCAAAGAACTACAGTTATAGCGATTATCTCCCAATGGAAAATTCAACACAGTAGTGAATCTTCCCAGAAGTGGCCGACCTTCCAAAAGTCCTCCTAGAGCACAGCAACGACTCATCCAGCAAGTCAAAAAAGAGTCAAGGACAACATCAAAGGACCTACAGGCCTCTCTTGCATCAAACCTTTTGGACTGATGAATAGAAAGTGGAACCGTTTGGAAGACAGGGGTCCCGTTATATCTGGAATAATCCAAACACAGAATTCCACAAAAGGAACTACAGACAACATGGTGGTGGTAGTGTGATGGTGTGGGGAATGCCTTGCTACTTCAGGGCCTGGGCAACATACAGTAATTGAGGGAAACGTGAATTTTGCTCTGTACCACTAATCCTAATGTCCGGTCTTCAGTTCACAAATTGAAACTGGATTATGCAGCAAGACAGTGATCCAGAAAATAGGAGTGAGTCTTAGTCCGAGATGTAAATGAAAGACTGATCTCCAGTTGTCTAAAGTGTTTGATTGCAGTTATTGCTACTAAAGGTGGCACAATCAGATTTTAAGTTTAACGGGCAATTAATTTTTCACATGGGTAATAGATGTTGGATAACTTTTTCTTTTGCTGTAAATGATAATTGTATTGTGTGTTTATTCAGGATGATTTTGTTTTATGTTGTAATTCATTTGAAGATCTAAAACCATTTAGTATGAGATATACACAAATACTTTTTCACAGGTTTCCTCACATGGTCCCAAAACATGCTAGTGGACAGATTGTATATGTGAATGTGCACGTCCCATTCAGGGTGTCCCCCGCCTCACAACCCACGTTCTCCTGACCCTGACCAGGATAAAGCGGTTACTGAAGATGTATGAATGAGTACCAGATCATGTCAGTCAATCTGCTTTCTGTCCTCTCCCCTACCCTCTTTCTCTCCGAAACCAAACAAGAGCAGAAGTGACGCAAAAGAGGACCAGAGAAAAAAAATTAAATAACAAAGACTAAAATTGCTCCCATTTCCACTTTCTTGTTCGAGCGGCAGCATCGTCGTGGTGATTAAGGGTGGATTAGCATGAGAATGAGATTGAGCTCGGTATGCACGCCTAGGGAGTGTGTGGAGGGGGGATAGGGGGGATATTTAGTCTCTATTCAGGGCTTAACAAAAGCACGCTTTAGCCTGGCCTTGATTAAGCAGCAGGGAGGCCTTGCCTGGAGAACTGAGAGAGTGATCGTTTGGCCTCCAATGTTCTCACTAGAGAGAAGGGGAATTGGGACGCGCCTACGAGGGGAACAGGGGAAGAGAAAGGTGTGTAGAGGCCTTAAGAGAGAAAGGCTATGATTTTCACTTGTGGTTTGACCTTTTTTTTTTTTTTTTTGTTCCTGTCTGATCAGGCAGTGATTGGAAGTAATACTGGAAATGTGCTCTAGGGCCATTAGGGATGATTTGACGTGGGAGTGGGTTGGGGTGGAGTGGTTGGGGGGGGGTGGCATTTGGTCGAGGTAAAGATGTCAAGTTATCTGCTCTGACATGTACCATCAGATCAGTTAGTGTGTTCATTTTTAAGTGGTGTGTGTGTGTGTGTGTGTGTGTGTGTGTGTGTGTGTGTGTGTGTGTGTGTGTGTGTGTGTTTATCTCTTTGTCTCTACACCATTAATCTGCGTAATCCCAATAAGGAATCAGTTGAAGACGCTGACGCACTCTTTAATCTGATTTTGTCAGTTAAGGTTGTGTGTGTGTGTGTGTGTGTGTGTGTGTGTGTGTGTTTAGTTGTAATTGCGTTAGAGGATTAGACAGCCGGAAGACACTTGAGTGGCAGTGGCTAGAGCGTGTGTGTGCGTGTACATGAAATTCATGCAATGCTGTTGCAGATTAATGCAGTTTACAATCTGCATGAATAAACCTAGAAAATCATCTGACTAGAACTAATCATATCACCGATCTTTAAGACTGTAAGTACTCAGTGTTTGACATTGAGGGCAGCGGTAACCCTTAACTTCTCAGCTGTATAAATGAGAGAAATGTAAGTCGCTCCGGTTAAAGGCACCCGCCAAATCATATAAATGTAATGAATTCATACCATCCATTAAATGGAGTTATACCAACTTCACCTCAGGAACACGTAGCTATGCTGAGCTAGGCAGCTCAAGTTCATAGGTAATAAACAATACCGGTTTGGTTATTATGGGATGCTTTGGTAAATTTGGCTGCTGTGTTTAAAATAGGTGAGAAAATCCCACTTACGTCTACATGAGAGTTACTTTACTAGCGCTAATCTATCTTGCTAGCCCTAGGCTAGCATAGTTATGCTATTGTGCGTTAGCAGCGCGTAAAAGACTGAAGTTACCTCTCGGACAGCCGTTTTGTTAAACAAATACCCGCTCTTGTTTCAGGTTAGGGGAAGATGTTGGGTTGGAATGGAACCGCCTCCTTGAATTTGGTCTGATGAAAGTAGTTACATGTTCAGTGGTACTTTAAGGATTCTAGTGAGCTCAGTTATGAAGTACTGCTTGCTAATTTGTGTGTTTAGCCTGACATGATGAGTGTAATCTGTTCAAGTTTTAAATAAAGACTTTAAAACTCCAATTTCTCTCTTGGGAGCAATTTTTATTTGTATATTTTATTTGTTTATTTATTGTAGCAGTGTTTTTTTTTTTGTTTTTTTTTCCCCGAAGGCCTGCGCTTCCTTTCTGCTTTTATGACTACAGAGTGCATCATTTATCAGTGACCCACTTCCTCCATAAACTGATATTCAGCCATGAAAATCTGCCAAAACAACACACAGGAAGTATGTGTGCAATATCTCTCTCTCTCTCTCTCTCTCTCTCTCTCTCTCTCTCTCTCTCTCTCTCACACACACACACACACACACAGAGGGCACTGAGTACTTATGCTTGGCTTAGCTCAGATTCACATTGGCCAGTTCAGAAGCATTTCATCTGACCAGCAGCAGGTCAGACAACCTGAAGGAGGAAGTGCTTTAGTGTGCTAATCTTCATGGCAGTGCCAGAGCTCTCCGAAGGGAGCAGGAGGGTGCGGGAGTCGTTTGAACCCAGAGCCTGAGGGAATCACCAGGCCCCGTAAGTGCACTTTGAAAAGCCCTTGTTCGTACAACTGTTCCATCTGCGGCGGTCCGCATTTACATCTTTGTTTTCGCCTTTGGGACAAGTGCCAGAAGCACTCCAGCTGGACAGCAGGGACGGACGCAGGATGGTAATGAGAAGAGGCAGTGGAGTGGTGTGGGGGGGTCATGAAGGGGTGGTGGTGTGGAGTGGGAATGTGAATGAGGGAACAGGGGAGGAAAGAAGAAGGTTTATTGTGAGTCACTGATAAATGATGCAAGTTGGTAAGGAAATACAAGTAAAATTCAACTGTAAATAAAAAAAAAAACAACAATTTACTTCAACTGCACAAAATTCAGAGTGTGGAGGAAAAAAACATTTAGTTTAGCTCTGATCTCTTTAAACCCTTCAGCGCTTTCTTATTGTTGAATAACTACTACTACTATATACACCTATATCTACTACTACTACTGTATATACACCTATATCAGGGCGGCTGTGGCTCAGTCGGTAGAGCGGGTTGTCCACTAATCCACTAATCGTAGGGTTGGTGGTTCGAATCCCGGCCCGGGTGATCCCATGCCGAAGTGTCCTTGGGCAAGACAATGAACCCTAAGTTGCCCCCGATGGCAAGCTAGCACCTTGCATGGCAGCTCTGCTACCATTGGTGTGTGTGTGTGTGTGTGAGAATGGGTGAATGAGACACAGTGTAAAGCGCTATATAAGTGTGCCATTTACCATTTACACCTACCAGCCATACCACCTGACTAATATTGTATAGGTGTCCCCCAAACATGGACTCCACAAAACCTCTGAATGGGTGCTGTGGTATCTGGCACCAAAACATTAGCAGCAGATCTTTTAAGTCCTGTAAGTTGTGAGGTGGGGCCTCCATGGATCGGACTTGTTTGTCCAGTAACATCCCACAGATGCTCGATCAGATTGAGATCTGGGGAATTTGGAGGTTAAGTCAACACAATTACATGTTCCTCAAACCATTCCTGAACAATTTTTGCAGCAAGGTCTTATTTCCATGAATTTGTTAATCATGAAAGTGTAAAACAGTAAGAAATAAAACAGTCATGAAAGTGTAAAACAGTAAGAAATAAAACAGTCATGAAAGTGTAAAACAGTAAGAAATAAGCAAGTGTCCTTTTCATTTCTGAGAAAATGTTGTTTTTTTTTTTTTTTTTTTTTTTTTTTTAATATTCCTTGTTGTTAATGGAGGTATCCCACCTCTCACCCAGAATTCTTGCGATAAGACTCCAGGTCTACAGTGACGCTGTTCAGAATAAAGCTCTGACTTCAAGGTCTTTAGTGACCTCTTTCTAGCTAGTGAGTTATGGTCACATGACCACCAATATTCAACTGGTTTTTACTCCACAGGAGAAGATAAAGTAAAAAACAAGTGTGACTGCAGGTAAGCATCTGCTCTGAATAGTTGCAAATCAGAGACACATTAGTATTACATTATAATAGAGTTAGTATTGAATATTAAAATAATATCTCATAAGCATGTATTAGATGAATCTACATTAAAAAAGCAATTTTTAATTAATGTGTAAAATCCGAGTACGATAGATAGATAGATAGATAGATGGATGGATGGATGGATAGATAGATGGATGGATGGATGGATGGATGGATGGATGGATGGATGGATGGATGGATAGATGGATAGATAGATGGATAGATAGATATATAGATGTGTGTGTTTGTGATGTTTATTCAAGTCCCCTTGACTTTAATTGGTGTGTTGGCGACAGAACACACAGCTGTAATTATAAGGTGCCCTCACTTCCCTCTTAGGATTTGACAGTTATAGCTCTCCCATCTGCTCTGTATGGACACACACACACACACACACACACACACACACACACACACACACACACACACACAGAGTGAGTGTGTTACAGGTGTAATGCTTATGAGGTTACAGCTGACTGATGTCTTTTTTTGTTTTGTCCCCATTTAGAGCTGCAAAGAAAGACAATTTTTGTTATCCAAGGTTTTGTGTGTGTGTGTGTGTGTTTCCAGTCCATTTGTGTGTAAGGGCTGCAAGGACACAAACAAAAGATTGTTGCCCCGCCTCTATACTTTTCCCACATCCCATGTGGAATACCTGCCCCAGGTGGGTACAGAGAGAGGGGCAGGTGTGCGACAGCCAGACGCTTAAATGCTTAAGAACAACAGAACTACATGCTTTCTTTCTTTTTCTTTCTTTCCTTACATCGGTCTGAGATTCTTTCTTTCTTTTGTCTGTTTGTTTGGTCTTATTCTTTCTTTCTATTATATACAGTATCTCACAAAAGTGAGTACACCCCTCACATTTGTGTAAATATTTGATGATATCTTTTCGTGTAACATCACTGAAGAAATGACACTGTGCTACAATGTAAAGTAGTGAGTGTACAGCTTGTGTAACAGTGTCAATTTACTGTCCCCTCAAAATAACTCATCACACAGACATTAATGTCTAAACCGCTGGCAACAAAAGTGAGTACACCCCTAAGTGAAAATGTCCAAATTGGGCCCAATTAGCCATTTTCCCGCCCGGTGTCATGTGACTTGTTAGTGTTACAAGGTCTCAGATATCATCAAATATTTACAAAAACGTGAGGGGTGTACTCACTTTTGTGAGATACTGTATCTGTCTGAGATTCTTTCAATCTTTCTTTTGTTCTTTCTTTCGTTCTTTCTTCCTTCCGCTCTTATTTCGCTCTTTCTTTCGCTTTTTTGTTCTCTCACATCGGTCTGAGATTCATTTGTTCTTTCTTTTGTTTGTTTGTTCGTTCGTTCTTTCTATATATCTGTCTGAGGTTCTTTCTTTCAATCTTTCTTTCTTTCTATCTTTTTTCTTTCTTTCTTTTCTTTCTTTTTTTTCTTTGTACCAGACAAAGTCTCAGCTAAAGTGATTGAGTAGAAGAAAAGGGTTTGTCAGTGTTTTTCATTGCAATTTCAATTCAGCTCAACAGGGGGCTCTAAAAGTTACAGACTGCTGCTTTAAACAGTGCGTCGCTGGTTTTTGTATGTGGTGCACTGTGATTGTAGTCCGATCCAGACATGTGCAGTAGTTTTGTTCTGAGTTTGAATTGAGATTTACATGATGTACTGATTAATTCATTACATTCAGACATCTCTGCAGTTGCTTGGGGAATTAGTGTGTAAATTTAACTGGGTCTCTATAATTGAGCAGTGTTAAGCTCCGCTTTGCTTAAGATTTACACTCATCTTCTGATGCTACTCAGGAAGCTTTGCTCACTCAGAGCTTATGGGCTTGTTGGCTCAGAGCAGTGCAAGGAGAGAAGCTCTGATTAAATATGCAGGCTGAAGTTTTAACACTCTCTGCTGCACACACTAAACAGCTCTGACATCTCCACACACGGCCCGTTGAGCAAGCGGCACCGGTCTACACACACACACACACACACACACACACACACACACACACACTCATCCAGGCAAACTTAATAGTCAGCTCACTAAACCCATAAAAACACGCCGTCCATGCCAGCAGTATACGTCGTGATGCTCACATCGTCTGTGTGTGTTTGTGTGTTTCTCAGCAGCTCCATTCAAATGAACCTTAACAGCACTTACACCAATAACATTCAAGTGCCACTTCACTGCAATAGCTTTGGCCTTCATTTCACAAAGCAGATTCCCTCTGATCTGCATGCTTTAGTCTATCAGAGTGGTTTTTTTTTTCTCTCAGCACCGAGCAAGACACGACACGATTTCTGCCTCCGCTTAATCTGTGTGGAATAATCTGTTTGGGGATGTAATTCACATGGTATGCCTTTTGATTTGGATTAAGACACAATCCTCTTAGCACGTAGCTTGGTCGAACTTATCAGTGTCTCGGAAAGCCAGGCAAATCCACTCCGTCAAAATCAGGCAGCCCATTAACTGGTGCTAATTCTCCTCTGGCTCAGTCCCTTAAATCTCACACACTTTGTCCTGTAAACATGCCTTAAAGTAAAACACAGACATAAAACTAACACTTCATTTGTCAGTAGTGGCTATGCAGGGTAGTGTTGGATCATTCAGCCTCAGAATTCAGGATCATGACCTTTGTTGTAACATCCATCAGTGTTTAGTCACTACACCACCTTAGCATTAAGCAAAATACTTATCTGTCATAGAACTATTTTTCTTTTAGCCATGCTCATCATGACTGTGTAGCTGCAGTCATAAAGTCGTTGGATTCGAACCCCCGACCCTGGGGGTGTGTGAGGCAAACGTGCTAACCACTAAACCACTGTGCCCCCTCAAGGTGGTGTTTAGGGGGAAAAACTAGCGTTTTTTTGTTTTTGTTCTCATGTGGATCGACACATCGTCAAGTGACACCGTTACAAACCTTAAGCAGAAAGATGACTTCTAAAAAGACAAGAAAAGTACATTTTCTTCTGCAAAGTGACATTTAAAGTAACTGTGACATTAAAAAAAAATGGTTTATTGGGCAAGCTTTTTATACTTGTTGTGTGTTTGTTTGTTTGTTTGTTTGTTTGTTTTCTTTACAGTTTACAGGTTTTTGTTTTGTTCATGCACTTATGATAGAGAACAGCAGTTATCACACATAAGAGAAGACTGTGTGAGAGCTGACTCACGCAAGGTCATCTGATTTTGTCTGAACACACTAAAAAAGATTAACTTATTTAAAATCCAACCCCCCCACCCCCCCTCTCTC